>SZWC01007763.1:33585-70555 GCA_023375785.1 Penium margaritaceum | reverse complement strand
GGGGGGGGGGGGGGGGGGGGCACACAATTGATATCACAATCGCCCCAAAGGCCTCGAAGACATGCTTCTCTGGTGATTCTCTTCTGGAAGTAATTCCTTCGAGTGTGCTCGTTCCAAGCGTTGCATATGCGAAGCGCATGGGGTGCGGGGGGGAGGGTGGAGTGGGGTTGGGGGACATGGGGTATTCTACGCGCTCGTGCAAACATTCTCACGTGAGTTGGACCATGCCGCTGAACTTATCTGGAAGACTACGACGAGTTGAAGGGTGTTGTGGTCTGTGTTGGCCAAGGCGCAAAAAACTGCTAATGCCCATTTTTTCGTTGTTGTTGTCGTTTTTGTTGCTGCTGCTGCTGCTGCTGCTGCTGCTGCTGCTGCTGCTGCTGCTGCTGCTGCTGCTACTGCTGCTGCTGCTGCTGCTTCTGCTGCTGCCCTGCTGCTGTTGCTGCTACGGCTGCTGATGCTGATAATGGTGACCATACTCCTGTTCTCTCTGCTGCTTCTGTTCCTGTGGTGGTGCTGCTGATGCTGTGCCTGCTGCCACTGTGGCGGTGGCTACTGTGGCTGCTGCTGCTGGTGCTACTGCGGCTGCTGGTGCTGCTGCGGCTGCTGGTGCTGCTACTCCTGCTGCTCATTGGAAACCGACAAGGAGGGTCATATGAGTGTTCTAAAAAATGATGCCCACCCTTAGCCCCTCCCTTGATCCAACACGTGGTACATGCAGCATGGGGGGCATTCGATGCTTAACTCTTACCCTTCCCCACTCTGTCTTGCTTCTCTGCCTCTGTCTCCTACCAGCACCAAATACGACACCTCTCGTCCGACTCGCGGCATGCCCTGGCCCACCTGTCGGAGCAGATCACAGAGTCCAATGCCACTTCCCTCGCCTCCCTCAGAGAAGAGATGAGGGAAGAGAATGAGCATTCCCTGAGGCAAGTGAAGGAGGACATTCAGAAGGAGAATGAGAAGGTTTTGACGGAACTGAGGGAAGCAATCAAGGCTGAGAGGGAGCAATCGTTGGCAGAGTTGAAGTTGCTCCTGCTCGACATCCGGTCTCAGCTCCCACAAATTGACAGCGGTAGCAGCAGCAGCAGCCGCGGCAGCAGAACCGGCAAGATCGATGGCAAGGGCAGCCGCAGCAGCAAGCAATAACACTTGTGTGAGCAGCGAGGACGGCTGCACGTAAAGACTGCCAGGATGCGGCAGCACAGGCGCTCCTGAGGGGATGCTCTTGCTGGACTCAAGCTTCTGAAGGGCTTCTGAGAAGGCTTTGCAATTTTGTGCAGAGGGTTTGAGGGTTGTGTGGCGGCAGTGGCCTCGGCAGCAGCACACGGGGCACCAGGAGGCTCACAGGGCACGAGGTGGTGGTTGGCTCACTGCAACAGTCACCTGGAGTTCGGCCCCGACAGACCGCTGCCTCAAGAATACAGGGAGTTACAACAAACCCCCCGAGCATATCGTGTGTTTCGGCAAGCCACCCCTGGCCTTGCTTTCCTACAAAGACCAACCGCGTTCACGCAATGCCCGTTGGCACTTGGCAAGATGATGCATCTTGTGGGACTGCTAATTTATGTCCAGACTACGTGAACTCAGGGAAAGGCAGAAGTGAGTGTTCATAGATCCGCTGAGGCGGGCCCTAGTGCAACACCAGGAGCGTTTTCATGCTTACGCACAACAGCGAGCCTTGGCGCGGGCCATTGGTCTTGCCCTTGCTCCCTTTGACAGAGGGGTGCTTGATGTTCTGTCTCAGTCTTTTGCGCATTGGATGTGAGGTCAGCTGCTGGGCAGCTTGCCTGGCATCAGGGGTTTCCAGCACTGGCTTGCCCTCTGGGCATCGCTGTGCTCACCTCGTCTGAGGTGAGAAGTGTGTCATCGGCAGTGAGTCGTCGTTGTGGATGTCTCTGGTTGTGCACGCATGGTCAACGCATGGTCAGGAAGGATGGGACTATGTCACGTCATGCCTGCATGGCATTCACGCGTCTCCGATCGCGTGGATGGCGCCAGTGCTGGCAGCGGCTGCAGCAACAGCGGTTGCGGCGGGGTCAATTCCAAGGTGACGGAGCCCACGAAGCAGCGCCCTCAAGTGCTGAGGGAGCCCGTCACTAGGGTGAAGGGAAGGCACAAATCCCTGAGATGCATGAAGCCGCCTGGAAACAAGTGGTGGACCTCAGGGTTGTGGCCCAGTCATTTATGCTGTTTTAGCTACGCTTTTTTTGCCCTTTGCGCGTGCAACGGGGTTTGCGGTTACTTCGGGCTGTTCCAGACCTGCTCAATGCGTGGTTGCAGCGATGGGGAATGGGAAACCAATGCCGCGGCTGGGTGCTTCAAGGAATGCTTGTGCTATATGGTTGGCTTGTAGCTTGCACTTGGTTTCCAAAGTCAACTGTGACTTCCATCTGTCCTGCCAGCTCTGCATGGCGGCACAATGCGTTATGCACATGTACTACATAGAAACATCCACTTTGGTTCACTTGTCTTGAGACATTTTTGGCCTGAACCAGTTTACTAGTATGGAGATCCACTCACACGTACTTGTATGCAATTGGCATTAGAGCATCTTCGGACAGGGTGGTCTAGGCCGAAAGGGATGATATGAAGCCGCAGACCTACAGGGGAGTCAGGGAAAGGGTTTCTTGAATTGTTCCCAATCCATGAGTTGTTCTCAATATGACTGCAGCACTGCAACTGAAAAAGGGTGTGGAAAGTAAGGGGATTGGGTAACTTTCTCAGCTGTTGCCTGTGCATATAAGGGGGTACCTTTGAAAAAAAGGCAGACAGTGGTGAAAGCACTTGGGAGAAGGCAAGATTTGCTTGAAAGACTGAAAAGTTGGCCAAAACAAGGAGAGACAAGTAGATATCCCCTCCCACTCACCCTAACAAGCGCGCACGCAGCTGTTGAAGTACACATTGGGTAAACGTATTTGCATACCCCAGCTCTCAAAGAACAAGTAGCTAGGTCTCAGCAACAATTTAGGCTGCTAGGCTGCTCGAATTAAAGACCGAAATAGTCTCAGCTGCACCAATTAGAGGTCTCTACAAGTGTGATAAGAAAGGAAATTCCGTGGGATTGGCCATCAAGGAGATCTATGTGGGCTCGTGGGAACGTAAGAGGTAATGCTTAGACTGTGAAACTAGCTTTCAACCGCTACATAGTGCATGCAAGTGACTTGCGTCAAGCCTAGATGAATGAAACTAACAATCACAATTGCTCGCACACGTCAAATGCAGTGAGCACACACAATGTGATTTCGACAGAAGCTAGTTCAAGAGAGGACGGGTGAAAGGAGGAGAGCTTTGAGAGGGTGGGAGAGACATACCATGGCTTGCAAGCTTGTTACTAAGAGAGAGTGGTGAACGGAACAAAAAATGAGAGGAGGTGAGCGAGGCTAAACGTCATGCCGGTAAAGCGCGCACCACCCACACATTGCACATGGGAGACTCGCCACCACTAGCGAGGTCGAGCAAGCCCACTCGGAATGAACTGAGGGGTGCTTCTCACCACTGGCTGCAAGAATTCAGCAAAGTGTCCCTAAAAAGGATCAGCAACCAGGAACTAGATGAAATACCACAAAACACTCACCATCATCACTCATGAATTCACCAATCATCCTAAACTTTTTGTGCCCTTACATGCCATCTACCAAGCACTGGAAAGCAGGCTGAGCAATCACTAGTATAGGCATAATCGGCTCATGCACATCGCTAGGTGATCACTGCACATAGCATCATCAAGGTAGCCACCATCAATTTGCTTTAGCTTCATGTGTGAGTCTCAGCTGTGCATGGCTGTCGTGATGAGCTGTCATGTTGCTCGATTTTATCGCTTTAGTATTTGTGCATCTGAAAAAGGTCAAGAAGTCAACGGTGTGTTGGCGACAACGTGATCACAACCAACACTTCCCCATGACCCACAGACGAAGCAAGCCACATGCAACGGATAAATATGGGCCAAGGCACACACACCGACAACACAATTAGGAGGCAGAGGTGCAGGAGGATGACAGACAAAAAGAACATTGCTCAGTTAGGAGAGTCCTGCACACTCAAGAGGTCAAAGACATGCACACAGGCTGCTGACAGCCTTGGGAAGAGAGCTAGTGTGCTGCAAGTGTGTGTTAACCCAGACAAAATGCACGTTACTGGAAGAACTACAATGACAAAGAAATTGGTGCCCCACATTAATGTGCAGTGTACATGAGTAACGCATGCTCTCTTTTGCTTCAATAGCCGCTGTGCTTTAAATTTCATAATACAATGTGATGGGGACGTGCTGCTCTTGAAACAAGCGAGAAAGCCAGGCAGCCTCACACGTACCTGAGCCAAGTGCAACATACTCAGCTTTGCTCAAGCTTCGTGCCACGTAGCCCTGCTTGCCACTCTTTTAAGAGACATCAGTGCTACCAACAAGGAAAACGAAACCCATGCGGGAATAGAACCCATGCGGGGATTCTGTGAGAATCTACGTCATGGGCCTGCGACTAAGGGTATGTTTGGATGGCGTCGCATGGCCGCACGATAGCATCAATCCATGAGTTTGGACCGCATCCGTCACCTTTTGGCACCCACTCTTGACATTCACCACGATCGTCGACAATGGGCAGCAAATCCTAGAAGTGTCGGACAGGATTGCACACGCATTGCTCTATGTGAAGCAGACAAATGGTCACACGATTGCATGGCTGTACGCGATTGCACGCCCATGCAATGTCATCCGAACATGTCCTAAGGGTTGCGCATGATAGCATGACCACACTACACTCTCGAGAACGTGTATCACACTACCCGGCGAGTGGCATCAAGATGTCGCGCTCGAAAGTTGACAACCAAGGAAACATCGGCATATCTCGTCGTTGCAAGGCACATTATGGAGCCAGTGCTACAGAGGTAATCTGTTACATTGAGTCTGATTAGTTTGCATCGAGGCAGAGGGAATAAGAGAGAGCAGTGGCACAAAGCACTCTTTGAGGATGTACATCTAGACAGCATCATAGACATGCAAAGAACGGGAGATCTTTCATTTTGTACATGGATTGCATGAGAGATTTCATACCATGGACCATGGCGGGGCTAGGAGAGGCGATGAGGAGGATGTCAACATGGACAAGGATAGCCACAACTGGAGAGGATGTTGGACTAAGGAACATCGATGGACCAACTTTGCTGAAGTGATTGCCTCCCTTCGAGAGTAGAGATGATCTCCATCTTTGTGCACTACTATGACTTTTTCTAGCCGTACAAGGTCATACATAAACGCCAGACCTTTCTAATGCCGTCGGTGAAGCCGGGAGGTTCGACCACATATTTTTCCTCGTACAATCTCCCATGCTTGAAGTCATTGTTCACGACCATGTTCTCAAGCTTGCAGTCTTTGTGGGCGACCAGACTGAGGATTTTTTGAGAAATGGTGTAGCGTCCAACTGGTGAAAATGCCTCTCTGATTCGGCCCCTCGAGTCCATGAGACAATTTTAGCAATCAGACAAGCTGTGTAATGCTTGGCAGAACCATTCTGCTTCCGTTTCGGACTGTACACCAACCGGACTGAGATGGCTTGGCGGCTCAGTAAGAGGTCAACAAGCTCACAGACATCGTGGTCTTTGAGTGCTGAGATCTGCTCTTGCATAGCCACATCCCAAAGAGATGCGTAAGGGGCCTCTCTAGCTTCACAACCTGCAGTTGGCTCAAGAGGAAAGAGAGAGACCCCACTGGCAGTAATTCACAATGCAACATAGCCAGGGACCGGTGAGTCTACAATGCGATGGAACTCATCAGCCAGAAGTTACTGTGTGTGCATCTCGAAGGGTGGCATTTACAGTGAGGCCAAGGGCATGCAGGCCAGGTTCGCCCAACTGGATAACGCGCTGAAGTGCGGCAAGGCATGTGCACTTTGGGCCTATAAAGGGAAGAGTGTTTGAGGCTACGCTCCCGGATGTGGGAGGAAGAGAGCAAAACCTTCTCCCCATGGAAAGAAGAGTCAAGGACAGAGACAACAACCAAAGGAGCAGGGAGAGGCACACACAAGGGCATTGAATTAACTGACTGAGAAGGGGAATGCTCTTGCAACTTTGAGATGATTGTGTTAATGAATGCGCAAGTGACTACGCAGGTAACTGCACAGGTGAGTGGGAAGACGATTGCACAATCAACTGCACAGGCGATTGCGCAGGCAACTCTGCAGTCAGCTACAAAGGGGCCTGATTAGGTTGAGGAGAAGGCAAGGAAGTGGTCTTGTATCTAGAGGGGTAAATTGGAGGGGTGGAGAGACCTTGGTCAAGAGAGGCTGTAGATGAGGGTCCTAATCGGGGGCTGATGAAGATACAAAGCCTCCCCCAAGCCCAGAGAACTGGGGAGGAGAAGAGGGGGACAAAATACGGGAAAGTTCACGTTGAAAGAAATACTTGAAGATGAGGGCTTCATGGAACTCAACAACGCGGAAGCTAGTAGGATCCCGAAAGAACCATTATTTGGAGAAATCAGAAACACCCAGAAGATGTGACCATGAAAGGAGAGGTTACCTTTGTGATGGCCTTGAGGGATCCTAACTAGATCAAGAGAACCCAAGATTTGGACAAAAACAAGGTTAACCTAATGACAGGTCCAAGTGTCAAAAACCGTGACATGGTGAGGGAGGGGGTCATGGAGACAATGATTCCAAATCCAAGTCCAAAAGGAAATGGCCCCAAAAGTGGAGAGGGTGGATGGACCAAACAAAGTCAGAACGCTGTAGACACTGCATTCAAGCGTCTGATTCCAATATTTGAGATACCATTTTGTTTAGATGTGTACGGAACAAAGGTATCCATACACACACCATGACATGAGACATGGGACAAAGACACTCGTCATCAGAGCTCAAGGCGTGAAGCTTACGCTGCCATGTGCGCTCATCCAGAGGAAGCAAAGCTTCTGATATCTTGATCATACTGCTCTTAAAATAAAGAATGAGCATCCAAATTCTAATGAAATAAATCGTCTATAAGACAGAGAACGTAGCGATCAAGACGGCCAATGAGGTCATGGAACAGAGGCCCCATGATGCTCATGTAAAAAGTTTGAAGGGGTTGCGATGTGACAGATTTAGAATTAAACGATGGTGTGGCACGCAACAGGTGGTGGTTCCCGCGGTACCGGCACTTTGGCAGCTGATTTTGGAGGAGTGCTATGACATTGGCCCGAGCGGTCACTTCTCTGCCGACAAGACAATGAAGACAGTGGCTCGCTTCTTTTGGTTTCCCACCATTCCGGAGTTGTGACGTGTGCCAACGTCACAAGGCACGGAGGACAAAGACCCCGAGTCTCCTCCAACCCTTGTCCATCCTCAAGCAGCCATGGCAGGACATCTCCATGGACTTCATTACTGGCTTACCCGAGATAGCCGCAGGTCACAATGCGGTGTTGGTGGTGGTGGACCGCTTCAACAAGACATTACACTTTATTATGGCACACGATGCAGTGAGTGCGGAGGGAATGGCTTGGCTGTTCAACGAAAACATGGTGCGCCTTCATGGTGCGTGGCAGTCTAATGTGAGCGACCGTGATCCGTGTTTCACAAGCAAGTACTGGCGGGAACTCATGGAGTGGTACGGTAGCAAGATGTAACTATCGGCCCAATTTTCATCCACAAACTGACAGATAGATGGAGCGGACGAATCAGATTCTGGAGCAACTCCTCCATACAGTGGGTGATCTGGACGAGGCAGCGTGGAATTAGTGGTTGCCAGATTCTGAACTAGAGTACAACTTCGCCACGTCCACCTCCACTAGCAAGGCGCCATTTCAGGTGTTGAATAGAACGGTGCCCACCACACCCCTCGCTTTTCACGTCGCAAGCAACCTGCATGCGGTGGAGTCTATCACAAGTGAGTTGAAGCAGATCTCGATGGCAACGAGACAAGCATTGGAAAAAGCACAAGAGCAGTAGAAAGTACAAGTGGACCGCCAACATGCACAAAAAATGCTCAAGTTCAGTGATTGTGTGCTTCTCAACAGTACGCACGTCAAGCTACGCTGGGTTCCGTTTGGACAAGTTGGAACCCTGGTGGCTTCGTCCATCCAAGGTGCTCGACATGTGGACACCAGTGGTGCTGCGGTTGGCTCTTCCGCCTTCCATGCCCATCCCCGACTTGTTCCACATTTCCCAGCTGAAGCTCGACAATGATCTGGCCGAGCACTACCCTGGTCACAGTTTTGAGCAACTGGAGATCATTGAGGGCGAGCAAGAGTTTGAGGTGGAGGTCATCCTTCACCACCGTCATCGTGGCTGAGGATGGAAGTGCCTATTCAAGTGGAAGGGCTATGACACGATGTAGACTCATGGAAGCCGGCCCGCAACTTCAACAATGGCGGGGTGAATGCCATCCTCCGGGAGTATCAAGAGCGAACTGGGACGGCTCGCTCTTAAAGCGGGAGGGGATAGAATCAGGCGGACAGTGCTAACGGTGCTGATTTCGGTTTGAGGATTCCTTGGACGTGTAATCTAACTGTGAATTAGGAATCTGTGAGAATCCCCCAAGGATCCAACGATGCTGAAGAGCGCCATGGGGCATGGTTAGTCAATGAATCAATGACCATTGAGGACCAAGGGCTCTTCAAAATTGCGCCTCATTTTGTATTTTACCAAGAAGGGTGCTTTGGGCGGCCGTCACCACTACTGGTGGCGCGGCTAGTGGCACATTGTCGTGGTTCACAGGAACGACCATGTCTTGGCCGTTACTACATGGCATGATGTAATTCTTTGTGCGATGGATATCCGGGAAGATAAGCTATGTGATGTTGAGGCAAGAATGCCCATCCCTGGCCTGTACAGAGCCATGCATGGCTCAAAGACCTCGGTTCGTCTAAGATGTGTCATCATGTACACATAGTTTTTTCATGTTGACACCTGAATAAGAAATACAGTTCACTACCACTTTGTCACACGTACTCCCTCAAGACACTTCTACGCTTGCGTATTCAGTGGAAGGTATACACCAGCCTCCCCTTGGTCGCCGTTGTTACCGGGTGGTACTTACACCCTCCTGTTGGGACAAGCACACCACACCCGGTTTACACTATCCACCCGATATTCCACACGAGTAAATTAGAGCTCTACCAGGGTCCAACACGCACTTCCCAACAGAGACATACCCCCTCCGTCTCCTATTAAAGCAAGCAAGGGCACGGTGTACTCCGTTAAAATTTTTTTGGGACGCTGTTGCTGTGAAGAATTCACGGAAATCTAGCCAAATGGCAGGGCTACGACACATTGCATAATAGCAGGGAGCCCTACGACACTGTCCAATGATTTCGATAATCAGATGGACAGTTATGGTAGTCGGCATTGACCTATATCTTGTAACGCGCTGGGACGTCGCAGCTATAAGGGTGGGAAGTGTTACATCCCCTATGTACACGAGTCCCTAAACTCAGCGAGTCAGCATTTCTTTCATTACATTTGTGGCCCACCATGCGTCCTCATCAGATTTTTTATGCTGATTGGCCAGTGGCTTCTGGCCACCTGCCCCGACTTCCAGTGTTCCGTTTCAGAAGGTTTTGACAAAGTGTGTCCACTATCCAGAATGGTACAGAGAACTTTGCTCAATTGCATCTATTATCTAATATTTTTCAAACCACCTCTCAACAAAATCCGGATTTAAAAGAGATGTGCTTCAATATTCTCGAAATCCTGCAACTTCTTGGTGGAGTCTCTCCAAGCAACCACACGCGACGTGGCGTCGCACGCGTCGCTTAACTCGAGGGCCCAAGATGCCAAGTACACCTATTTCTGTTTTCCGCTATTGTATGCATGCGCTCGACAGTTCCGACACTTGTGATTGTGGTACACCTTTGCTGAATACAAATTACCCAGTTTTTGCAATTTCTTGAACCGTCTTCTACTGGACACCTCATCCCTGCGAGCCATCCAAGTATTGCTCCACATAACATAGAGGACGTCGCATGTCATGCGACGCCAACATGATGTTATTTTCCTCACTAATCGTCGAGCGGTACCAATGATAAATGGGAGGATGGTTTCTTATCTGTGCGGCAGAGGGTAAATTGTATGTTTTTTTTTTTTTTGAGCGAATGGCAATGTCATGAAGACAAATTTCAGCGAGTCACATGGGGGTATGAGTACAGAATGGGACAGCAAAAAATTGCATGGAAACGGGAGCACAGAGAATTGTAGCCTGCAAAACTATGTGGCGGGTTGTCTAGGGCTTGTAGGCGATGAAGCTGGTGCATTGCACTTGCTTGATGTTGTCAAAGCCGAGGATGTGGATGTAGCACTGGGGGAAAGCGTTCTTGCACTCCTGCAGCTCGCGCAGCACTTGGGAAGCGTCTGTGCAGCCGAAGAGGGGCAGCTTCCACATTGTCCAGTAGCGGCCGTCATAGTAGCCAGGGCCGGAGTTGTTCTCGTGGTAGACGACGCCGCTGGCATCGAACTCCAAGCAGGGGACCCAGCCGTTCTTCAGCATGTAGTTGATCTGCTTCGAGATGATGGAGTCCGTCATTGCAGGCAGGTACGACAGCGTCTCAAACTTGGGGTTGTTGATGGGGTTCCACACCTTCATGCAGGAGACACGGCTGCCATTGGAGACGGCAAGCTGGGCGGGCTTGGCCACGGGAGACGCCTTCAGGGAGGACNATGTTTTCAGCAAAAGAAATTCCACAAGTTGCTTAAACTGCAAAGATGTGGTGGTCAAAAACAATGGGGGAGTGATCATACATCCACATGATTCTTGATAAAGCTGCTCTGTCCACATTTCACAAAATATTAATGCCATGTTCAGTTTTGGAACTACAATAATGCCATGTCTAGAGAGCGTACAAAGTCATGCTATATCCGAAAACTAAGAAATGTCAACACCGCATGGCATCGAGCATCAACAGATTGACGTCGTCAGACCTGCAAAATAATTCACGAACCCGTATGTAGAGGAGTTTGTGACTTTTCTAGGAAAGATTTGCAAGGGGTTGGAATGGGGGGTTCAAAACACCCCATACGTCGAGGTTATTTTTGTGCAGGTTACTGTTGGACACCGCTGCCATGGGGCCCAATAGGAGCCTGCGTAAAATAAAAGCATAAAACCTCAAGTGTAATTTGGGGTAGGTTTTTGAAGAGGTTTTCAAGTAAAAGAGGGGGTTTTCTTGTCCTTTGACAAAAGATGCTCATTTCTTGTATCAAAAAAAAGGAGAAAACATCCATTGTTCAATTACAACACTAGTGATTGGCTGATCAAACAATTGGCACGGGTCACATGACCCTCCTTGGCAGGGTTGCAATACTGTGGTGTTTAGTACCGTGGTGCTTTAGTACCGTGCTACCAGAATACCACGGTANGACTGACAGCGCAGCAATGACATATTCACTGTTGGCGATCGCGTCCTACTCACCTGAGCAAACATCAAGCTACATGGACAGGAATTTGTGAGGTTCAAATCCCTGCGGTTGGGTCCATTCAAGATCAAGCATATGAAAACTCTGGTTGTCACTTGACTTTGCCTACAAGAAGGCATGGTGATCCACCATGTCTTCCACATCAGCAAGTTCAACCACTACCAAGACCCCAACGAGAAATTCCCTGGTAGAGATGTCGCTCCGTCTCCAATCCAAGTGGACGGGGATGCGGAGTACGTGATTGAAGACATCCTTGAACATCGATGCCGTGGAAAATGATCAAGTATCTGTTCATGTGGCATGGCTACGACGCCGCGTACANTCAAGTGTAATTTGGGGTAGGTTTTTGAAGAGGTTTTCAAGTAAAAGAGGGGGTTTTCTTGTCCTTTGACAAAAGATGCTCATTTCTTGTATCAAAAAAAAGGAGAAAACATCCATTGTTCAATTACAACACTAGTGATTGGCTGATCAAACAATTGGCACGGGTCACATGACCCTCCTTGGCAGGGTTGCAATACTGTGGTGTTTAGTACCGTGGTGCTTTAGTACCGTGCTACCAGAATACCACGGTATGAATATCGCGGAAGCATGGTTTTCTGACAGCTCAATACCAATACCGGTACCGCTACTGCGGTCCATACGGTATTGGTAGATTACCACGGTATTTCGGGAGTACCACGGTACACGGTATACCCTTGTCTGAAGGTTGTATTATACCACGGTACAAAATCAATACCGCGGTACTCAATGGAGAAGTATTGGATCAAATTGATGAGAGGACTGCCTTTCTTCACATGAAAAAATTGGTGCCTCAGAAACAATGTTAATTTATTGCAAATGATCATCTTTCACAAAGATTGTAGAGGAAAAAACAGTCAACATGTTGGGATAAAAATACCCTGCCTTGGAAAAGGTAGACGTGAGATAAAAGGAGTATCAAACTGATAAATGCTAAAACCCTGTCCAGACACGATATGCTTGAAATCGCTTCTCGCACCCACATCCCATGAACCGCACCTTTGACCTCCGACTTTAACTTGCTCCTCGTTGCAATGTCGACTGGCACATGAAGAAACATTCTTGGATATTCTGGAAGCAATACCTCTGAGTTGAGGGTCTCTACGTACGGGGTCAATCTTCTCCCTCTGGGGCACGGAAGTTCAGTGATCTGATTAAGATGGACATTTAAAAAATGGAAGTGTTCCACTCGACGTGCGTGACCCTGTCGAAGTTGCATTTGTCCACCTGCATTTGTCCACATGATAAACGATTGCCCAACCAGTAACGTGCTATCGGTAAACTTGCATTTACTTGCTTGTTTAAAAGTTGGTACCGCGGTACAAAATGCGGTATCATACCGCGGTAAGATAGAAGGGTACCTTGACTTTGAAGGAGATCGTGCGACTACATGGCGTTCCACATACCATCATCAGCGACAGATACGGCTGCTTCACTAGTCGGTTTTGGTGCAAACCGATGATGCATTATGGCAGTCGAATCCAGCTAACAACAACATTCCATTCGCAAACTAGCAGGCAAACCGAGCGGACCAATCATATGCTCGAACAACTCCTCCACAATTTAAGGAAGCCCCACGACATTGATTGGGCAGCAAAACTATCGAGCGTCAAACTCACAAACAACCCGGCAACTTCCACCGCAACGGGTCCAAATCCGTGTGAAGTAGTTTACGATAAACTTCTCGTCACACCAGCAGGATTCCAAACTTAAAGTAGCATTCTAGCGGTTGACATCCACCGACGGGACTTGTCCATTGTCTAGGAAGANAGACCCCAACGAGAAATTCCCTGGTAGAGATGTCGCTCCGTCTCCAATCCAAGTGGACGGGGATGCGGAGTACGTGATTGAAGACATCCTTGAACATCGATGCCGTGGAAAATGATCAAGTATCTGTTCATGTGGCATGGCTACGACGCCGCGTACAATAGCTAGGAGGTCTACAAAAACCCCAGAGACATTGTTCATCTGATCAACGGCGATTACGGGTGTCACCAATCTACGTCTCATAGTGCGCCGAGACGTCGCGGCTCAAGGGGGAGGGAGGGTTACGTCTTAGATGTACACGAGTCCCTAAACTCCGAAAGTGGGGATTTCTGTCCTTACATCTATGGCCCACGGAGTGTGGACCTCGGGATTCTTGTGTCATTTGGTCGAGGGAATATTAGCCACCTGCCACGCCCTCTAGTGTTTTGTTCTCAAAGGTTGTGACACGTTCGGCCACTTTCTAAAAGGTTTAACAAAAGTATCACAGACCTTATTGATGCTTCGATACTGTTCGGCCGACGCCTTGACGACACTAGACTTCTATAAAATCTAGCTTCGTGAATCACAAAGGGCATAATAACCCTTCTACCCAATCTGCGAGGGGGTTAGTGAGGCCCTATGCAGGGNGCAGCAAAACTATCGAGCGTCAAACTCACAAACAACCCGGCAACTTCCACCGCAACGGGTCCAAATCCGTGTGAAGTAGTTTACGATAAACTTCTCGTCACACCAGCAGGATTCCAAACTTAAAGTAGCATTCTAGCGGTTGACATCCACCGACGGGACTTGTCCATTGTCTAGGAAGAAACATGCTTGACCCTCGCAAAGACACAAGCAGCGACAAAGCAAGCAGGGGACTGACAGCGCAGCAATGACATATTCACTGTTGGCGATCGCGTCCTACTCACCTGAGCAAACATCAAGCTACATGGACAGGAATTTGTGAGGTTCAAATCCCTGCGGTTGGGTCCATTCAAGATCAAGCATATGAAAACTCTGGTTGTCACTTGACTTTGCCTACAAGAAGGCATGGTGATCCACCATGTCTTCCACATCAGCAAGTTCAACCACTACCNTTCTCAAAGGTTGTGACACGTTCGGCCACTTTCTAAAAGGTTTAACAAAAGTATCACAGACCTTATTGATGCTTCGATACTGTTCGGCCGACGCCTTGACGACACTAGACTTCTATAAAATCTAGCTTCGTGAATCACAAAGGGCATAATAACCCTTCTACCCAATCTGCGAGGGGGTTAGTGAGGCCCTATGCAGGGCTTGAAAACCAGGACTCCTTCGCCAGAAATTTAGAAAAGGAAAAGTAGCCAGGTTATCCACGCGCCCCAAGGGTTGACCCTGCCATATCCACAAGCGGGACTTAATGCTGCCATATCCAACACTTCAAGAAAAGTATGAGGTATCCGGCCTTGTCCGCCATGCTCGATCAGCGACATGCCCCACTGATCGAGCATAGCGAGGAGGGTCATGTGACTGTCGCTTGATCGTACCCCTCGCTCCCTCGCAAGATCACCATCGAGCAATGACTCTTTTCTTTTTTGACGTGTAAAACCCCCTATTATGATGTTGGGGTTTCTTCTCTTCTGCACGGGTGTAGCTCGTGCACAACGTAAACCCTTCCATCGTAATAGGGGGTTTGTACTTCAAAAAAAAAGAAAAAAGGAGAATTCCTTGATTGAAATTGAGCAAAAGCGCCCATTTCAAAATTCTGGTTCTTCTTTTACAAAAGAAGAACCATTTGCAAGAAAAATCCTTCCAACCTCAACCCCGAATCACATTCGGAGTTAATGGAATTATTTTTTGGGCAGGCACCTACTCGGCCCCGAAGTAGCGGGGCCCGGCAGATTCCTTTTCAACGCATGGGGCGTCTTGGACCCCCCACGCAAACTGATGTAGACCTCTCCCTTGAACAATGGGTTTGTGATTGTTCAATGAGCCTGATGACATTAGCACTCCGACGCTGTATTTCATGCAGCGATGACATAGTGCTTGCACCCTTTTTCTGGATACGTCGTTGGTTTTCTTCAGCCTGTGGATGCATCAACTTTGAATTTAAAAAACGATGGATATGGCGTTGTTGAAGAGCAAAAATGGATACATCAGATCTATTGGGAATTCTGTGGGTATATGGTCACCCCCCCCAAAAAAAACCAGACTGCCCACTCGCTTCACCATGCTTGAACAACGGCATGCGAGGCTGATCGAGCGAAGCGAGGTGGGGCATTTCAACCCCCCTCACGATTCTCGCTCCCACGTGAAAATCGTGAAGGTGAGATTACCCCATTTCATTTCCAACACGCAATCCCTCGTGCGATGTAGGGTTTTTCGGTTTTGTTTGGCACGGGAGGAGCCTGCGCCAAACATAGAAAACACCATTCCTTTGTTTTTTACACAAACCCTCAAGTTGACTTTGCAAACCCTAGTCAAACCCCACCACGAACTACGTTTAGGAGTTTAGGGTTTTAGTCTTGCGCGGGCTCCTGATGGGCCCTTGCGGTAGTGGGGCCCAGTAGGTTCCCTTTCCACGCATGGGGTGTAGCGCCAGTGTGCCACGTGGTTTGAACTGGTCCAGGCCTGTGGAGCGGCGGATGGGATGACTTGAGGGTCGGAGACTCTCAAGTACCGCGGTTTTGGCCCGGTGGGCCAAGCTTCTTATCCGTTCACAAAATTAGGTATCAGAGCATCGGGTTCAACACCCATTGTGGACACCGGGGGTGGGTCCATTCCTATGTGGAAGGAATGTAGGGCCAGCGTGCCACATGGCTTGAACTGGTCCAGCCTGTGGGGCGGCGGATGGGATGACTTGAGGGTCGGAGACCCTCAAGTACCGCGGTTTTGGCCCAGTGGGCCAAGCTTCTCGTCCGTTCGCAACGGATGAGAAGCTTGGCCCACTGGGCGGAAAATGTGGCGGAAAATGTAGCAAATGGATGGAATCATTGTCCCATTGGGCCAAAACCGCGGTATTTGAGGGTCTCCGACCCTCAAGTCATTCCATCCGCCGCCCCACAGGCCTGGACCAGTTCAAGCCACGTGGTACACTGGCGCTACATTCATCCCACATAGCANCTTCTTATCCGTTCACAAAATTAGGTATCAGAGCATCGGGTTCAACACCCATTGTGGACACCGGGGGTGGGTCCATTCCTATGTGGAAGGAATGTAGGGCCAGCGTGCCACATGGCTTGAACTGGTCCAGCCTGTGGGGCGGCGGATGGGATGACTTGAGGGTCGGAGACCCTCAAGTACCGCGGTTTTGGCCCACTGGGCGGAAAATGTGGCGGAAAATGTAGCAAATGGATGGAATCATTGTCCCATTGGGCCAAAACCGCGGTATTTGAGGGTCTCCGACCCTCAAGTCATTCCATCCGCCGCCCCACAGGCCTGGACCAGTTCAAGCCACGTGGTACACTGGCGCTACATTCATCCCACATAGCAGTAGACCCGCCCTTGGTGTCCACAATGGGTATTGAACCCCGGCGCTTTGATACCAAGTGTAGCGAACGGATGGAATCCTTGGCCCATTGGGCCAGAACCGCGGAACTTGAGGGTCTCCGACCCTCAAGTCATCCCATCTGCCGTCCCACAGGCCTGGATCAGTTCAAGCCACGTGGCACACTGGCGCTACATGGGGAGTCTTGGACCCCCCATGCAAACCACACGCACCCCCCCCCCTCGAATATTCACAAACCCCTTGAAAGAGGGGTTCGTGAATGTTCAGAAAAACGGTTGACGTAAGCATGTCGACACTACATCGCATGCAACGTAGACATTCTCCTGTTTCTTGTCTTTCGTGGGTAAAATGCTTACTAAGACAGCGAGAAGGAAAGTTTTAAAGTCCTTCGCACTGGGGCAAGTGTTGCTTTTCTCGTGGTCGTTGGGTAGGGCATACACACTCTGGAATTTTGTGGGTAATCGGTACATGTACTGATTCCCAAACCCCCCGCCTTCTTGATGGGGTTTCTCGAAGCGGCCACTCACGATGAGGATTTGCACGTGTCGCTAGGATTGAGTTCCTAAGACCCAATTATGCCTCATTGTGTTTATCGCTCTTTTGTATATGCGCTCGACATGTTTGACACTAGTCATTAAGTGTTGGAAATGTGGTTCCAACGTGGCCTGACCACGTCCTGAGGTTCACAGCTCTTTTGGGCAGCAGTCTTAGACGAAGTGTGTGCTTTCTGGTCGCCACACACTATATGAGCAGAAATCTGACGGAATTCGGCAACACCCAAAGTTCGAAGGGCTGGGGATCAATTTGGAGTGGATTACTGGACATATACCACATCAGCAAAGTTATAGTGCTAGTCACAAGATTTCTAACGCACTAAACCGCGTGCGATTTGGACCACCGTAGCGCCCGATACGCGATTCGGAGTGCATTATTGAGTCTCAGTCCCTGACAGAGCACTAGCGTGAGTGACTGGCGCCCGAAGCGCCCTGGACCCCAATGAAGCATCAGACCGCCATTCCGAAGCGCACATGGCTCCAATGAACCATGGGATATTGCTGCTAGCATTCCCCAAGGGGCGCCTCGGCCATGGTGTGCGTGGTGGGAGTCGAACTGGTCACCGCCGGATCAATTTTCCGGCCGGTACCAAGTCTGCCGTCCAAACCCGGACGGCGAGCACCACCTCCCAACTTTGATGGACCATAACTCCCTCAATTCTTAGCCGATTGCTGCGATTCAAATTGCAACTGTTCCAGATTTTCCTCTAGTTTCTGAAACATCCATCCATGCATGCAAACATGCACTGTACAAGGATCTGGAGCCATCGCCCTGAAAACGGCAACTCCAGGGCATGGCACGGAGCAATATGTAACAATCTCCCCCTTGCTCCTGCCATGCCGGATGCCTCCCTGCTCACTCCTCCTCATCTTCCATAGCGCTCTTGAGCCCATCATAGCCCGTAAGCCCAAGGCCTGACACACTGAGGACATGCCGATCTCTGGGCTGCGCCTTGGTCAAGCAATTCGAGAGCATGTGCGTCGTGCTACAATGTTGTAGCACAACCTGTCCCTTTTGGACCATGTCGCGCGCATAGTGGTAGCGCACGTCAATGTGCTTTGTCCTCCTGTGCTGCGTCGAGTTGTTGGTCAGCGAGATGGAGCCGGTGTTATCCTCTTGTACCACCGTAGGTTCCCGTTGCGGCACGCCGAGCTCCCCCAATAGCCTGCGGAGCCACACCGCCTCCTTGACCGTTTCGGCCAACGCGATGTACTCTGCTTCCACTGTGGAGGTGGCGACGTAATCCTGTTTTCTGCTGCACCACGAGACCGCTGCACCTGCAAGGAAGAACACGTAGCCGGAGGTGGAATTTCGCTTGTCCACGTCGCCGGCGTAGTCTGCATCCGTGTAGCAGACCAGTCGCAAGGGGTCGGTCCTCCCCTTGCCGTCGAACCTCAGGCACGCATGCCGTGTCGCCTGCAGGTAGCGGAGGATGCGCTTGACCGCCTGCCAGTGTAGTGGCCCTGGATCGGCCACGTACCTGCTCACTTGACCCACCGCGTAGGCCAGGTCCGGTCGAGTCGCCACCATGGCGTACATGAGGCTGCCCACCGCAGACTGGTACGGCACCCCCGCCATGTCCTCCCGCTCTTCTTTTGTTTGCGGCGACATTGCCGCGCTCAAGTCACAGGTTGTGGAGACCGGACTGCCAACCGGTTTGCAGTCCTCCATGCCGTGCCGCTTCAGCACTTCGGCCACGTACTTGGCCTGCCCCAGCTCAAGAGTGCGCGCCCTCCGGTTCCGCGTTATGCTCACCCCGAGGTAGTACTCCAACTCCCCCATGTCGGACATCTGAAATCTGCTGCTCAGCTGCTCCTTCAGCTGCTGTAGAGCCTGCAGGTCAGATGAACATAAAATCATGTCGTCCACATAGATTGCGACGATCTGATGGAGCTGGTTGTTGCACCGCACATACACACTGTGATCAGAGTCACAGCGCTTGAAGCCAAGCTGCGCCATGTAGCCATCCATCTGCTGGTACCAGCACCTTGGCGACTGTTTTAGCCCGTACAAGGACTTACGCAGTTTGCACACTTTGCCCTCCGGCGCGTCCACCCCCTCCGGCACCTACATGAAGATCTCCTTGTCGAGAATGTCGTTTAGGAACGCAGTTTTCACGTCCATTTGGTGCAGCTCCATGTCCTTGGCAGCTGCCACTGCGAGGATCGCCCGGATGCTCGTGAACTTGGCGACGGGGGCGAACGTCTTGTCGTAGTGCTCGCCCTTGCGTTGTGCAAACCCCTTCGCCACCAGCCGTGCCTTGTACTTCTCCACTGTACCCTCCTTGTTGTACTTCGTTTTGAAGACCCACCCGATGACCTTGGCATCTTTTGGCCGATCCACGAGCTCCCAAGTGTCGTTCTCGGCAATGGATGCAAGATCTGACTTGATAGCTGCGTCCCACTGCTCCGCTTCAGGTCGTGCAAGCGCCTCTTGCACGGTTTTCGGCTCCACTGCTGCTGCCATCATGCACCGCGCCATGCCGATCCAGCTGCCCGTTGCTACGTCATACCGTTTTGCCGCATTTCGCTGCCTTCGGCTGCGTCGCGGTGATTTTGGTGACGCCAGCGGCTGGTCCTGTTGCTGCTCCTCGGCAGCCCCTTTCACGTCCTCGGCCTCCTCTGCTTCGGCTACTGCGTCCTGTGCCTCTGCGACACCTGCGTTTGCACCGCCGCCCTGCTGCACCCCAGCACCGTCGCTCACCAAAGACTCTTCGTCAGTGTCGGCGTCTGCCGGCTCCTCCTCATTGGTTAGGAGCTGGAACCACTCCCCCTGCTTCGGAGAGTCCACCACGCCGATGTCACTGCTGCTGCTGCTGTAGGTCTGGTGCTCGTCGAANGTCGGGGTCAGGTTGATGGTGTAGCTTGCCGTACGCACCGCTTCCGCCCAGAAGCTCCGCGGCAATCCCACGTCCACGAGCATCGTACGCACCATGTTCAGCAGCGTCTGGTTTGCTCGCTCCACCACGCCATTAGATTGTGGCGAGTAGGGAGTTGTGTGCTCCCACTTGATGCCCTGCTCCTTCAGCCACCCACTGCAGCCCACGTACTCTCCGCCGTTGTCGCTGCGTAACGCTCTGACCTTGCGGCCAGTCTGCCTCTCCACTGCGGCGACGTACTCCTTCAGCCGGTCCAGCACCATGCCCTTTCGCTGCATGAAGTACACGTAGAGTTTTCTGCTGCAGTCATCGATGAAGGTGACAAAGTACCGCGCGCTGCCTTTTGACGGCGTTTTGAACGGTCTGCACACATCACTGTGCACGATGAGAACGTGGGGCGCGCCCAGGACCTGCTGGAGGTATCCAGCAGGTCCTGGGCGCGCCCCACGTTCTCGTTGAACGGCTTGCGCCTCGCCTTGTCCAAAATGCAAGGCTCGCACTTTTTGTGCGCTGCTGCATCTGCTATCGCGTCTGCTGGACCGATGATGTCGAGGCCGCGGACCATGTCGCGCTTCGCCATCTCCTTCACGACTGCGGGCGACGAATGCCCCAGCCGCCGGTGCCAGAGCTCCAGATCAGTTCCCCCTCGTTTGGCCAAGTTGACGGCACGTTCTTGCGAATCTGTTACGTCTGCTGCTGCGGAGATCACCTTTCTCTCCACAATGTAGAGACCGCCCTCGCGCTTTGCCTCCAACACGACTTCGCCGTCGCCGTCCATGCGCACCACTGCGCCTTTCCTGCGGAAGAGCACCTCATATCCCTTATCCGTCAAGTGACTAACACTTAGAATGTCAGCCAGGCCGGGGACATGTTGCACATCATGGATGACACGCAACATCTTCTTACCGTTCACCTCCACCTCCACCTCAACGTCTCCTTGGTCGGCCGCCGGCTCGACTTTGTCATTTGCGACCACCATAGACTTGGCAGATTTGGTGTAGCGGACGGATCCCACCTTCTCGACTTGGGTGTGCTCCTCGGCGCCGGAATCCACGCACCGCCTGTTGGCCCCTTTGAGGTTGTGGTTTGTGGTGCCATTGAGGAGCGCCTTCTTGCCTTTGGCGTCCTTGCCGCCGGCCTTCGCCTCCTGCGGGCACTCGCGGGCCCAATGGCCCTCCTTGCCACAATTGTGGCACGCACCTTTCTTGACGCCCTTATTGCCGCCACCCTTTCCGCCGCCTCCCTTGCCGCCACTGCCGCCACCACGCGTTTTGGTGACCAGGGCCGATGAGGACGACGAGGCCTCGCTGCCACTGCGACGTTGCGCCTCGTTGCGGATATACTCAACGACTGCGCCATAGGTCAGCTTGTCCTCCGCCCATCCACCGAGGACGGTAATGAGGGGGCTCCAACTGTCAGGTAGAGCCATGAGGAGAGTCATCCCTGCAGTTGAGAGTCGACCTTCCACCCCACATCGTTGCATTGCAAGGCGAGCGACTCAATCCGCTGCATGGCGGCGAGGATGTCCTCGCCCTCCTCGATCCTCACCGTTAGAAGCCGCTTCATTGCGACGATCCGGTTTGCAAGCGACGTCGATTGGTGGATGGTGCAAAGCTTTTGCCATGCCTCGGCAGCCAGCGCGCTGCCTTGGAAGTAGCCCCACTGGTTCTCGGCAGTAGACGACAGCAAGAGCATGAGTGCCTCAGTATTTTTCTTAGCGAAGGCCTGCTTCTCTTCGTCTGTCGCGGTCTTCTCGTCGAGGACCTCCGTGCCCTTCATCACTTCGAGTAGCCCCTTGTGTGCGAGGTAGATCTCAAAGTGCCACCTCCACAGCCCAAAGTTAGGGCCACCCGCATACTTCTGGATCAGATGCGACTCCGTTCTCAGCGCCATGTTGCGCTTCTGCTACCTGGGTCGTCAGACGTTGACAGCGAGGTTGTCCGAGACGCTCCTCCTATCCGCCGCGGAAGCCGTGAACGTTTGGGACTGGTTAGGGCTGTGGGCCCATAACCCTTTGTTGGAAATCTGGTTCCAACGTGGCCTGACCACGTCCTGAGGTTCACAGCTCTTTTGTGCAGCAGTCTTAGATGAAGTGTGTGCTTTCTGGTCGCCACACACTATATGAGCAGAAATCTGACGGAATTCAGAAACACCCAAAGTTCGAAGGGCTGGGGATCAATTTGGAGTGGATTACTGGACACAGAACACATCAAGAAAGTTATAGTGCTAGTCACAAGCTTTCTAACGCACCAAACCGTGTGTGATTTGGACCACCGTAGCGCCCGATACGCGATTCGGAGTGCATCATTGAGTCTGTCCCCGACAGAGCACTAGCGTGAGTGACGGGCGCCCGAAGCGCCCTGGACCCCAATGAAGCATCAGACCGCCATTCCGAAGCGCACACGGCTCCAATGAACCATGGGATATTGCTGCTAGCATTCCCCAAGGGGCGCCTCGGCCATGGTGTGCGTGGTGGGAGTCGAACTGGTCACCGCCGGATCAATTTTCCGGCCGGTACCAAGTCTGCCGTCCAAACCCGGACGGCCAGCACCACCTCCCAACTTTGACGGACCATAACTCCCTCAATTCTTAGCCGANGACTGGTTAGGGCTGTGGGCCCATAACCCTTTGTTGGAAATCTGGTTCCAACGTGGCCTGACCACGTCCTGAGGTTCACAGCTCTTTTGTGCAGCAGTCTTAGATGAAGTGTGTGCTTTCTGGTCGCCACACACTATATGAGCAGAAATCTGACGGAATTCAGAAACACCCAAAGTTCGAAGGGCTGGGGATCAATTTGGAGTGGATTACTGGACACAGACCACATCAGAAAAGTTATAGTGCTAGTCACAAGCTTTCTAACGCACCAAACTGTGTGTGATTTGGACCACCGTAGCGCCCGATACGCGATTCGGAGTGCATCAATGAGTCTCTGTCCCCGACAGAGCACTAGCGTGAGTGACTGGCGCCCGAAGCGCCCTGGACCCCAATGAAGCATCAGACCGCCATTCCGAAGCGCACACGGCTCCAATGAACCATGGGATATTGCTGCTAGCATTCCCCAAGGGGCGCCTCGGCCATGGTGTGCGTGGTGGGAGTCGAACTGGTCACCGCCGGATCAATTTTCCTGCCGGTACCAAGTCTGCCGTCCAAACCCGGACGGCCAGCACCACCTCCCAACTTTGACGGACCATAACTCCCTCAATTCTTAGCCGATTGCTGCGATTCAAATTGCAGCTGTTCCAGCTTGTCCTCTAGTTTCTGAAACATCCATCCATGCATGCAAACATGCATTGTACAAGGATCTGGAGCCATCGTCCTGAAAACGGCAACTCCAGGGCATGGCACGGGGCAATATGTAACATTAAGTACACTTGTTGCTAAATGCAAAATATCCAATTTTCCCAATTCCTCGAAGTATCTTTTTCTCCGCACCTCATCCGTGTGAACCACCTTCGTTCACCTTGGCATAACAGCAAGGGGCTGGATACAACTTGCTTGTGTTTTTAGAGTTTTGGATACAGGGTTTTATTGTTAAATTCGCGGATATGGCAGGTATTACAAGGGAGTGACCATATACCTACAGAATTCCTGATATCTACCGCGGTGTCCAAATGTCGCACAATAACCACGCCATATCCAAACGCCGGAAGTTTAATGACGCGGTGTCCACCGGTCTGGATATTAACCACGACACACACGAGCCGTTTCATATATGTATGCCATATCCATCGTAATTTCACTTTACTATGCTATATCCAATTCCGGAGAATTGGCAAGTCGGCCGATGATGAATGCTCACCAGTTGGCCGAGCGGTTACTGTGTGCAAAAAGGCCTCGTATGCGTATTTGCCTCACAGGCTGTTCTTCTGCCATTTTCCAACCAGCAATACCTGAATCTAGCGAACAAGTTCATTGGACGTTGTCACTGCAGTAAGGGAGCAACGGCCATGGCAATGAGCGGTGCACGCGTGATGACGTGTCTTTTTTTACGTCTTTTTCAGTGGTCACGGTATCGAACTTGCGTTACATTTTACGGGCATCAGAGCACGAGAGTCTGACCATTGGACATGAACGATTAATACCACCTTCATTCATACCCAGGTACCGCTGGTTGGATGATTAAGTTCCTTCGCCGAATGTAAATTCCATATTCACACACATTGAGAGTAAATGAATTGATTATTACATTGCATGTAAGAAATGGCAAATAGCGTACACGTGTACAGCTCCGTAACATTTCTTTCAATTATTGAAGAGGCTCACAACAGGAGAATGGGAAAAGGAACATCGTCAATTAATGTGAAATAACGGCCAACTTCCATTATCCCAAGTGTCCTCATGGACGTCCACTAACTATCCAAGTCCTAATCGGCGGTGGAAGGGAATACAGCCAACTTATGATGTCGCAAACAGGACACAACTGGCCTGGCTGGCAGCAGTCTAGGGCTTCGTCATCGTCGAAATCTTCACCACAGTCTTCGTACTCCATGTTGCTGTCAACATCATAAAATTTGTCATTTTCCTCCTCGTTGTCTTCCTCTTCAACGTTTGAAGCAGTTGACGAGTCTTCTTGTGCTGGACATGTGCAGTAGTACACTTTGGTCACTTGGGTACGACCCCCCTCCGGGCCATAACTTGAACACATACGTCGTACACACTCCAGCCAAGAAGGACAGGACGACTGGCTGGCCCATTGTGCAGTCAGAGTGTTCCATACTGATTTTCCTCTGACTTGTGTACAAGTATTAGACACACTTGAGCACTTTAAAAGAACAACATGGAAAGAGGAGGAACAATGAGCCTGGATTCTTCTTCTTATACATCTCACGTGGATATATCATTGTTTATTTTGGCAACATTTTCACGAAATAGCCGGTCGTAAGGGACATGGAGAGAATATTACTTTGAAAGTAAATGCATACATGTCCATTATCACAGCAAATGAGGTCCACTACTGGACAAGGGGTTTCTCCATGTGTTGGGACACATGCTGTTCGACCCGCCCCTCCATGTCTTGGTCCACTACCAAACACCACTACTGGACTAGGGGCTTCGCCATGTGTTAGGCCACATGATGTCTGACCCACCCCTCCATGTCTTCGTGTAGTTGCTGACTGCCCCACCCCTCCATGTCTTGGCGACGTGCTGTATGACCCGCCCCACACAGTAGCTTGCTTCGTTGAAACAGTGATGGGCGCACTCTCACCTGCATTGAGAAGTGGTACAACGTTAGCACTGGGGTTTGTAACTTGAAACACACACAATACAAAGGATAACAACACGGCTGACATGAATGGTGTCAGAGTTTGCAGAGCGGAAGTGGTGGCAGCAATTTCTAGGTTCTTTGCTACTTGTTCATAGATCGTGGTGCCCAGCAAGACAGCATGTACACAAGAGAGAAATGTAATCTCTTGATTGATAGTAAAAAGTACAAAGTACAAGTATCAGTCTTCATACAGCTATGTACAGAGCACTGAGCTGCCTGGCATCCCAGAAGGGACAATCCTTGCTAGGCCTTCAAGGCTGTCGACTCAAGGGACTTTGGCACTGCCACCGTCTTCAAAGTAATCTGGCCTCCAGGTAGTCACGCGTCCTCAACCCAGGCTGGCACAAAAGTGCCAGTCTTATAGGGGTCTTCAGAGCGAACTCCAGCAAAATCTTGACTTGGGCGCTGTGGTAGGCACTCCAGTAGCCAAGGAGATGATGGTGACAGAGAAGCTGAAGTCTGAAGCTCTTGAAGTACTGAGGCTGCTATGTCTGAGAGAGTTGATTACCTCCTCCAAGGCTAGCACACAGGTGCCAGGCTTACAAGGGCTTTGGAGGGATCTCCAACAGTCTCCAGTTCAGAGGCGCTCCTGTGCTAAGGCGTGAAGCCTTACACAAACGCAAGGCCTGTAAGGCCTTGTAGATGCTGCAGTTGCTGTAGGACCGACTGCAGGAAGAATAGTAGGAAGATGCTATCCAAATGGAGCTGAGCGCTTGACTGGAGACTGAACTCCACGATGATTTGTGGATATAAAGATGTGGAGATATTGAAGATATTAAGGTGTGTGAGAGCCATTGCTTTATATACAAGTGGCCTTGGCAAGTTGACCGCCTTGGAGGAAAAGCTTCCTCGTGTGTGGTGGCAACAGTCACCTCTTGGCTTTCTAGGTCTGAAGCTTCCTTGCAAAGGAAGCTTCCTCCAGCTCTTTGATGTTACTTGCCTCTTGAATCAGCTTTGGTGAAGCTTCCTGATGAAGGAAGCTTCGTACAGCTTCATGGTGAAGTTTCTTCATCAGGTGGCTTCTTTAAGAAGCCAACCTCCTGCACCGTTGATTGTGCTACACACGTTGATGTAGATCGTAGATGTCCATCCATCAGAAGCTTGAAGCAGATCTCTCCTCCTAGACAAGTGGTGTGACTGCTTTAGACCTCGCGCATGTTGGAGATGATGCAGTAGATATTGCTCTCCAACCTTGGATGCACGTAAGCTAGGAAGGATGAGGTAATCCTGCCCAGTGTGCCTGTGCAGCATTATGCGATACGTAGTTCCCCCTCTCATTGGAAGAGGGCACAGGCATGCACCAACCTCGTGCGCCTGCCAATACTCCAAGCCCCTTTCACCCCTTGAGGGTTAGTCGACAGACTAACTCTGGCCGTCTTTGGAGGAAATTCTCAACCGAGTCGCAACCGGTATTTTATGGAAAAGATCCGGAGACCTCCAAGTGAAGAACGGACTGCGCCATATTAAACAAGTAAATCAACGCAATTATCGCATAATCCAACACTCCCCCTCGATCATTGTGCTGATGATGTTGATGATGGGAGATGCTTGTCGAGTTGGAATCGTGCCTAGTCGGAGCCGTGATTATCATTTTTTTTCTCTCAAAAGAGAGTTTTCTTGGCTTCACTCGGGTGCCCGGTGACCTTGGAAAACATTCCCATGGTCGTCCTCCACAAGATGTGCAAGGAGAAAACTGTTTTGGTTCGATTCGGTCCTCTCTTGGGCTTTGAGAGTTCTTTTCCTGGGTCTTGGAGCCTTTTTGAAGGCTCCAGAAAATTAATTTGAGGAGGTTATGGTCATCTCCCCACTTCAACTCTTTTGGTTGCTTGTATCAAAAGCAAATGCTTCCAACGTGAACTGCCGTGCCTCTCATGCACGAGTTTGGAGCATCCCATAAAAGTTGGCGACTGCATGGCAGGACCGCCGTTGGGACCACTTGCTGGGACCGCTGCTGGGACCGCCGGTGTGAGCATACTTGTGGGAGGCTATAAAGCTCACTTGATTTTAAGTCACTGATTCATTTCAATGGCTACTCCTCCCATTGTCGCATCAGCTTGCTTCCTTTGCCATGTCGCCTTACATCTTCCTGCTTCGGCGATGCTGGTCCAGTACTTCAGGGAAGACGTACGACCTTAGCTTGGTCGCTCTGCTTTGAGTTAGGGCAATTTTGTGACGCCCCCCATCTTCTCGCTCTTCTCCCGCGCCCCTTTGCGCCAAGAGTAGTAGTTGGGTGGACGCAGCCGTCAGGGTGCGTTTCTGGGACGCTTCGTTGCGTCAATTGTGCTTGCGGTCAACGTCGTTCTCGCCTGTGGCCTCCATGGCTGTTTCGTCGCTGTCGTCGAGCGACCTTGGAGGTCCGGTCGGCCTGGCTCTTGTTGTCAAATCCCCGTCGCGAGGTGGCCGCCTGCGCGAATAGTAGCACCAGCAGCCAGCAGTTCTGCTTTTTTTTTCTTTTTTTTTCTTTTCTCAGTCCTCGCGCTTTGTGCTGGACTGCTCGCGTGGGCCCGCCGTGCAGGCAGCGAGGGCCCCCTTCAACTCGCTCTCCGCCGCCAGAGTGGGGCTCGCGAGGAGCCCTGCCGTCGCGGCAGGGCTTGGCTGCAGTCGAGGCCGCCATCGCGGCAAATGCCCTACCGCGGTTGGTCTGCTATCAAAGCAGAACCGGCTGGCCCAGCTCGCCAGACGCGGACGCGGGCCTCCCCCTCCCCCTCGCTTGGCAGCCAGCTGCTGAGCTAGCACTGCACACTTGCGTAGGAGCTAGGACCTGTTTCGCTCGTGCGAACAAGTGATTCAGGTTTTCCTTTCTTTTTATTTTCAGTTGCGCTATTCCGGTCGCGCAACTCAGTCGCGGCTGCTGCAGCTCCTGGAGCTCGACGGGTCTCGGTGAACATGATGATGTCAGCAGTCCACGCCGACGAAGTCGACCAGAAAGTGGTGCAGCTCCACTTTTGTAAAACAGCTTCGATGAAAGCTGCTGCAGATTTTTACTGAAACATTGCTACAGTTGTCAGCTGCTTTTCTGGCATTGCAGCGAGGGACCTTGCTCTCCCCTTTTTCTGCTGCACTCCTTGAAACGTGCTGATGACGTGGCAGACCTGGAGAGAAATGGTAGTGAATCTCCAATTTCCTCAAAATGTCATGGACGGCTCTTGAAAATTTTTGGCCTCCTTCCTCTCAACGGTGAGGGTTTAGACTGCTTGTAGCTTTTGTGGTGCAGCCGGGTCTGTTAGGGACTTACGTATCCTCTCCACCGTTGTGTTACACGCTTGAGTAAACCGATGTCTGCTGCCATTGCAGATGGGTGTTGCTGCTGATCTTTATCTCGGTCACAGCCACTCAGGTCAAGAGTAAAGCATGGCTACTCCCATGCCGTTTTTGCAGCTCTCATTTCCATCCATCACTTTTGCTCATGGATCACTTGTGACAGGCATTGGATCACCAATGTGAGGGATCCGCATCTCCATTGTAGTCATGGAGAACATGTACTCCGGCCTTACCCTTTGCTTGTGAACGGTCGGATAGAGCTAGGCACGCAACTGGTGTGCGCCATCACCTTGTAGGTCATCTCAAGCACTTCAGTGAGTGCCTTGCCTTGAGGTTGTGAGGCTGCTAAGATCTCATGTCAAGCGCCTCCTTGGAGTTTGCAGTTGCTCATGCTGCTTCCTCCGCTGCACATGGAGGATGTCTGCTACCATTGGAGTTTTTACTGCCTTGGCGACTCCTTCATGGCCCTTTCAGACACTCCCATGCCTTTTTTTTCTTCTTCTTCCGCTTCCTTTGTTGCCCGATACGAGTGAGGGGATGGACAGAACCGTTGCGGACGATCGATACTAAGATGATTTGGTACCACCCAGGCTCCTTGCAAGCTTTTTTATGGTTCTGAGGTGCAAGCCGATGGCAGTTAGCTGGCTTGCACCTACCACCATGCTGCTGAAGTGGGACTGCTGCCGGCTGTGTCATATGAGCTGGCAACACATGTGCCTGAAATGGTGCTATGGATGGCACCTCTAGAGCAGCTTGCTGTTGCTGCTGCGGCACACCTCCATGAACAAGTGCTACAGGTTGCACCTGTGGAGGAATGGCTGGTTGCACGACTTGAAGAGGGTTTTCTTGAGGCTGATGCGTAGATGATGCTTGTGACACCTGTTTCCACCACATCTTCTACTGTTGGTGCTGCAGTTGTCGCTGGTGTTGCTGCTGCTGCAGCTGTTGTTGAAACCAAACACGTTGTTGCTGCAGCTGGGCAATTTGAGCCGCTTGATCCACATGTGACTGCTGTAACTGCTGCGTGTGAGTAGCTTCAGCGGCACGTGTGAGTAGCTTCAGCGGCACGTGTGAGCTGCTCTTGCTGACGTAGGAGCTCTTGGGCTCCAAGCTCCTGTCCCAAAGCCTCTCTCTTGTGCTCCACAGCCTGACACGCTGCGGCCTCTTGTTGAGCCATGCAATGTGCCTCTTCCGTCAAGCGTTGCGCTTCTGCTGCTTGGCGTTGTGCGTGGTCTATGACATGACGCCCTTGATCCTGGCCCATGCACAAGCCATGCAGAACAGATTGATTATCCAGGACGGGAGAACCTTCTCTCTGATCCTCACCCTCCATTTTGCTCATGGCTGCTTGATGATCTTTGACTTGTGGAGGCCAAACGTCGCGAAGGCCGATCGCGCTGCACTCTTGGAAGGAGACAGATGACGTCTGCTCCTCAAGATTGTACGGGGATGGTGAAGCGTAGCGACACCAATCCACAAAACTTGTATTTTGCTGCTACTCTTGCTGAAAGCACCACCTATGCTCTGATACCATGTCAGAGTTTGCACAACGGAAGTGGTGGCAGCAATGTCTAGGTTCTTTACTGCTTGTACATAGATCTTGGTGCCCAGCAAGACAACATGTACACAAGAGAGAAATTTAATCTCTTGATTGATAGTACAACGTACAAAGTACAAGTATCAGTCTTCACACAGCTATGTACAGAGCACTGAGCTGCCTGGCATCCCAGAAGGGACAATCCTTTCTAGGCCTTCAAGGCTGTCGACGCAAGGGACTTTGACACTGCCACCGTCTTCAAGGTAGTCTGGCCTCCAGGTAGTCACGCGTCCTCAACCCAGGCTGGCACGAAAGTGCCAGTCTTATAGGGGTCTTCAGAGCGAACTCCAGCAGAATCTTGACTTGGGCGCTGTGGTAGGCACTACAGTAGCCAAGGAGATGATGATGACAGAGAAGCTAAAGTCTGAAGCTGTTGAAGTAATGAGGTTGCTGTGTCTGAGAGAGTTGATTACCTCCTCCAAGGCAAGCACACAAGTGCCAGGCTTACAAGGGCTTTGGAGGGATCTCCAACAGTCTCCAATTCAGAGGCGCTCCTGTGCTAAGGCGTGAAGCCTTACACAAATGCAAGGCCTGTAAGGCCTTGCAGATGCTGCAGTTGCTGTAGGACCGATTGCAGGAAGAACAGCAGGAAGATGCTGTCCAAATGGAACTGAGCGCTTGACTGGAGAGTGAACTCCACGAGGATTTGTGGATATAAAGATGTGGAGATATTGAAGATATTNGTACAAAGTACAAGTATCAGTCTTCACACAGCTATGTACAGAGCACTGAGCTGCCTGGCATCCCAGAAGGGACAATCCTTTCTAGGCCTTCAAGGCTGTCGACGCAAGGGACTTTGACACTGCCACCGTCTTCAAGGTAGTCTGGCCTCCAGGTAGTCACGCGTCCTCAACCCAGGCTGGCACGAAAGTGCCAGTCTTATAGGGGTCTTCAGAGCGAACTCCGGCACAATCTTGACTTGGGCGCTGTGGTAGGCACTACAGTAGCCAAGGAGATGATGATGACAGAGAAGCTGAAGTCTGAAGCTGTTGAAGTAATGAGGTTGCTGTGTCTGAGAGAGTTGATTACCTCCTCCAAGGCAAGCACACAAGTGCCAGGCTTACAAGGGCTTTGGAGGGATCTCCAACAGTCTCCAATTCAGAGGCGCTCCTGTGCGAAGGCGTGAAGCCTTACACAAATGCGAGGCCTGTAAGGCCTTGCAGATGCTGCAGTTGCTGTAGGACCGATTGCAGGAAGAACAGCAGGAAGATGCTGTCCAAATGGAACTGAGCGCTTGACTGGAGAGTGAACTCCACGAGGATTTGTGGATATAAAGATGTGGAGATATTGAAGATATTGAGGTGTGTGAGAGCTACTGCTTTATATACACGTGGCCTTGGCAAGTTGACCGCCTTGGAGGAAAAACTTCCTCGTGTATGGTGGCAACAGTCACCTCTTGGCTTTGTAGGTCTGAAGCTTCCTTGCAAAGGAAGCTTCCTCCAGCTCTGTGATGTTACTCGCCTCTTCAATCAGCTTTGGTGAAGCTTCTTGATGAAGGAAGCTTCGTACAGCTTCATGGTGAATTTTCTTCATCAGGTGGCTTCTTTAAGAAGCCAACGTCCTCCATCGTTGATTGTGCTACACACGTTGATGTAGATCGTAGATGTCCATCCATCAGAAGCTTGAAGCAGATCTCTCCTCATAGACAAGTGGTGTGACTGCTTTAGACCTCGCGCATGTTGGAGATGATGCAGTAGATATTGCTCTCCAACCTTGGATGCACGTAAGCTAGGCAGGATGAGGTAATCTTGCCCTGTGTGCCTGTGCAGCATTATGCGATACGTAGTTCCCCCTCTCATTGAAAGAGGGCATGGGCATGCGCCAACCTCGTGCGCCTGCCAATACTCCAAGCTCCTTTCACCCCTTGAGGGTTAGTCGACAGACTAACTCTGGCCGTCTTTGGAGGAAATTCTCAACCGAGTCGCACCCGGTATTTTATGGAAAAAATCTGGAGACCTCCAAGTGAATTGCCGACTGCGCCATATTGAACAAGTAAATCAGCGCAATTATCACATAATCCAACAAATGGAAGGCACCAAAACAACACGTACATGTAGGTGCCGTCGTCCAGCTCGTCCGGTTCGTTGTCACACTGCTCTTCCACGCGACACGCATCATGCACGGTTGCGGCCTGTTGGTATATCTCCTCACGACGCTCCCACTCATGTTGCTCCCTGTGGTCCTCGTACACGTCCTCGTCCTCTTCCTCGTCCTGTGCATCATCCAAAATATACCTCTCGGGGTCGTACACTTCCTCTTCACCGGAGTCATACGTGTTGTTGTTCTCCGGATAATACAGTGGTCCTATACCGGCTCCTGTAACTGTCGCTGCACCATCGTCTGCGGGTGCAGTTTCAGCTGCACTTGCTTGTCCAAGAGGCGTAGCAGCTGCAGCTGCTGCTGCAGCACTTGCAGTGCTGAAGGCGGCAAGGTTTGGTCCTTACACGGCTGCTGTCCCGGCACCATCTCTGCGCGCTGCTGCCCGTGCTGCTGTCCAGCCTATCCCAATGGCACCAGCCCCTGTTTCTTCTGCTCCCTCTGTCCCACCGGTCCTGGCGTCAGCTTCTGCCTGACCTGCTGTTCCTCCTTCGCGTGTAGGCACGCCCGGATAGCGCCCGGCTACTGTTTTTGCTGTGAATGCTACTTCGGTGTGTTCTAGCCGATGTAGCAGGGCGTTTGCTGCTGCTGCTGCTGCCACACCACTCACTGCTGGAGGGTTTGTGTACTTCTTCTTGGTGTGCCCCTGCACACCACATTGGGGGCAGATGTAGTTCTTCTTCAGCCGGTCCTCCCGCTCCCACCTTGCACTTTTCGGGTGACCTGGTCCACGCTTGGGCCCCGGCTGCCGCCACTATTTGTCTTCTGGGTGTTTGAGATGGATGGGATTCACCCCGGGCATGGGATGGTTGTAAGTCCTCCGGTACGCCATGCGTGTGTGATGCACGTCCACCATTGCCTCAGGATTCTTACCCTGCGAATCATGAAGGCACAAGCATGGACACAGGGTTGCCCCCACTCCTTCCACGCACCACATGTGCACGTCCTGTCTTGCACGTTCACCCGCCGCGGACGGTTGCTCGGCCCTGTCACTGTACCCGAGTGTGGACCCTCCTCTTCCACCTCGTAGTCTGCACTGCTCACGGACGCGTTGACCATGCGCTTCTCCAGTGTTGGAGCAAACTGGCCCTTCACCTGCTTGCTGAGCTTGCGGCGGACTGCACAAAGCCAAGTGTACAAAGCCACGAAATAGTGGAATGGGAATAGTTTCCGGACCTCGACGCTTTGGGCGTTCAACGATTTAGCGGCGGTGGAGGTGCTGTTTCCCCCCCCCCGTCCAATGGGGCAGTACAATCTGCTCCACTGCTCCCTCGGGATCCTACCCACCCCGTTTGCACCCAGCAGCATGACAGCCGCGCGTGCAGAGACCCGGCGTAGTTGCTCCTCGCACCTCTGCCACTCTGCCTCTGTTAGTGCATGCGCCAACCACCAGAACCATTACCCCGCCTGCTTGCCATGCTTCTGGCGCACGTTTTCTTGCAGATGGTACGCACAGTAGCTGTGCTAGGCTCTAGGCAGCTTCTCGGCCATAGCGTTGAGCAGGCCCTTGTCGCGGTCGCTTATGACCACCGTGAATTCCTACACAGCAATGGGGTAAGCCAAGGACAAATGAAAACAGAACCACTTCCAATTGTCCTCGTTTTCCCCGCTCACCATAGCCCATGCCATCGGCACCACGTTTTTGTTGGCATCAGAAAATTGGCAGATGAGTAGAACCTGCTTATGGCCGTTTTTTAGGCCGGTCCCGTCCATGGTGAGAAGCCTGCGGCAGTGTTGAAAGCCAAGGACGGTTGCACCAGGGGCAACAAAGGCTCAATGGAAGACCCCATCCTTGGTGGCCTCAGCAACTGCGTGGGTGTTGGGATCCACGCGCATGAGCTGCAGTTCCAAAAAAAAGTTACACACTTAGAAAGGCAGTGTGTACAAACGTGCAGCAGTGCCTGAGCGGTGATAAAATATGACAGACGAGACATACCTCCTCGCAGTACACCGGAAACAGTGACCACACCTTGACCTTCGGGCCCATTATCCGCTCCTACGTCTTCGACCGGGCGCGGTAGAGGGTGTTCTTGTCCACCTCCTTGCTAGTGCTCTTCCTGACGACGGTCTCTAGTGTCTTCACGTTGGCAGTGGGGCGCTTCAACGTGGAGGCAATCTGCCGACTAACCCATCGCACCATCTTTGCTGGATCACCTCGTCCTGTGCCAGGCACGCAATGGTGGCCTTCAACAAAGTGGCTTACGACAAGGTTGCCATGCTTCGCGTTGACATGCGCCTTCAGCAACCACGGACATTTATTGTCCTTCCACTGTCCACAGCGTGCCTCGAAACGAGTGTTTTCACTCCGAAGCCACTGCACAGTCATGCGGTTGGCTATAGCGTAGTCGTCAACTGCGGCCCGTGCTTCTTCCATTGTGGGAAACTCCATGTCGGGCAGGAACTTATCTGTCGTCCTGCGCCTTTTAGGGATCGCATCGTCCGGTTCATCATCCACGGACCCTGAACAATAACAACCACTTAGCACAGGATCAGTTACAAACGTGGAGGCCAACAACCGGGATGCTGACGTACAGAATGATCCGCCATGCATTATCATGGCCATGGGCCCCACAACTGAGACGTAGAGTGTTCTTTGCAACCTGTTCAGGGTAGATCATTTGGACACGTGCTTGCTTTTGAGGCTCCAAGTCCTCGTCATAAAATTGGACTTGGGGCGGAGAAGCTAGAGCTGACTGCTTGTGCAACGTTGAAGGGGTGCCTCGCGATGGTGTGATCGGAGGTGGGCCATCCGACCGACGTCTACAGCTCTGTGCCCTGCTGAGTTGTGCCGCCATCTTAGAAGAAAGTGGACATTTTGTATGAAATTTGATGACTAAATACATGACATGCCCATTCTCACCGGGTGCAGAAGCGTCCGCCATAGCTGCAACCCTTGTGCCGCTCACGCGAACTCCGACGGCCCAGACAGGAAACGAATAGTCAGTCGACAACACTGACTGAGAGCTGACGAGAGGGTGCACCCAATGGTAGCGATGCTGATAACAATAGACAACATGACTCATGCCACATTGCGCACGTGGCACGAGGCACTTCTCTCCGTGAGGAGAGAGACGTCCTCGGAGAACACGATACCTCGACCGCATGCACTTCCATGTATCGACATCGAAGCATGCACTCATGCGACGCCAGGAATGGTCAACACATGTCCTACATGCGAGCGAGGCTCCTGCCAGACTGGTACAAGATAATATGTCAACTCCCGGAATGAAAGGTAGTGTTCGTCAAAGGGAGTCCTACAAAGAGAAGGTTGAATAGTCGTCTGGAGTGACTCCATGCTGAAAAAGTAAGACCCCCAACTTTCCATGGCAAGTACTTTGGGGGCATGGAACTATATTTGAAATGACGGCACGTCATTGGTCGACGAATTACATAAAGCACCAAAACCCTATTTACTTTTAAACATCAACGCTGTCAATATTCGCAGGTGACGACTGTATCCGTCTTAACCGTGTAATGCGGACACGAAATCCCGTTTACCATTGAAAAAAATGACGCCCTATCCACTCTAGACAAAAATGAACATTATGCCGGATATGTCGACGATTTTCCAACATGCACGGATATCTTCAACGTAATCGCAAGGGGCGTGGATATGTCGTATTTATAATTTAAGTCGATGGGTATGGCGTTGTTAATATTCAACTCGCAGATATCGCAGGCTTTTGTTGACGCTTGCGCGGATATATCAGCCATTTCGCCGCAGGTATTATCTTGTGCTTGAGCGCATACCTGAGCTATTTCGCCCCCCCAACGTACGAGTGCAACATGCACGGACGATAGCAACGCCATCATTGCTGTCGTCCGCTCGGAGTCAGGCTGTCGGGACAGCAGAGCGGGAAATGATGGCGCCCTGAGCTACCTGAGCTATTTCGCCCCCCAACGTACGAGCTATTTCGCCCCCCCAACGTACGAGTGCAACATGCCGGACTGCTGTCGTCCGCTCGGAGTCAGGCAGTGTCCGGTCACCATTCGCACTACTAACCAACAGCACCATCAGCGTCATCAGTTTGGCATCATGCCGTCCCCCTATGACATCTCCGACCAGCTTACGTCACCGTCTGCGATGACGTCATCCTCGTCGTCATCCACGCCGGCATCCACCCCTGGAGCAGATGAATATCATCATCATCAATACGAGCATCACCACCTGCAGCATCAGCAACAGCAGCATGTTCAGGAGTTTCCCGCTGCTTCGGGTGGAACAGGCATGGGGACAGCCATGGCACGAACAGCTGCGGCACCTAAGGGCGGTGCTGTGCAGAGGCCAGGCGTAGGCGCGCAACAACAGCAGCAGCAGCAGCAGATGCGATCGGCAGGCATTGGCGTCCGGAGCCCATCGGACAAGGACAAGGCAGGCAAGGACGGGAGGAGAGGTCATCACCACCACCACCACCATCGACACACGGTGAGTTGTCTGCGAGCTACCCCACGGCAGGCTGTGGGGATCACCCCAGTTAATCGTTTTTAAGGCTGTGGGGTTCAATCTAATACGTTGCTGCATCCATGGTGAGAATGGACTGATTTTTCACTTTCTGCTGCCGCCACCGCCACCCCTTCTGCTGCCGCCGCCCCCGCCATTGCTGTTGTCGCTGCCTCCGCCGCCGCCCCCACCACCGGTGCAGCCGCAACCGCCGTCGCCGCCGCTGCCGCCGTCGCTGCCGCCGCCGTC
>SZWC01007762.1:79120-90431 GCA_023375785.1 Penium margaritaceum | reverse complement strand
TGTGTTCCCGTGCAACAGGATTTCCACTGCTGATAGGTGTCGCATGAGTTGCATAAGGCTGACATGCCTGTGTGCATCTTATCCCGTTAGTAGTAAATTGCTAGCTTCTTGAGGTTCTTGTCATTGCTGAAGTGTCCACTTGGGCCAAGGCACTCCTCCAATAGCATTTGTAGTAGCTCCTCGTTTGGTGGGACAACGACATGGTGGGTGAATCGTTGTTGCCAATAGGGGACGTCGTACCAAAACTTAATCTTGTCCTACCTGCCAAACTCCTTGAAAGCTTGTACAAATAGCCTCGTGAGATATGTGTTTCGTTGAACAAGTAGCTTTTTTACCTTGGCCATCAAATGTCGCCGACTGAGATCATCGGCCGGATTTCTTTTTTCCAGGTCGGCACTCGATATCATGGTCGAAGTTGGACTCGAAGAACTCTATCCATCGATTTTCTCGACGACTCAGATTTCTCTCAGTCTTGAGATACTTAACTGCGTGATGATTAGTGAAAAATTTGCATAGCCAAACATCCAAATGACACCCTCATGTCTTGAACATGTGCTCGACTGTGAGTATTTCTTTTTTTTTGTACCGCATTGTTAAGTTCCGGCTGGCCTAACATTCTTGAAATGTACGCAACCGGTTGTTCTTCACCGCCGTTGTCTCGGGGGAGAATGGCTCCGATGGCTTGATCACACACATTGGTGGCCATGATGTAGTTCACCGTAGGATCTACCAATCGTGAGGTTGGCACCAAGGTCAGAGCATTTGTACAAAACTTTAAAGCTTATTGTTCACTCTCTCCCTAATTCCACTCGGTGGTTTTTCGACTCAGATCGCAGAGTGGTGCTGACACCTAAGCGTAGTCCTTTATGGATTGACACAAGTAGTTGCGGAAGCCTAAGAATTTCTTGGACGTCCTGAACATTGTTTGGTGTCATCCAATGAGCAACCGCCTCCACCTTTTTTGGTCCCCGCTGATCCGTCCGCCACCAATCATGTGGCTTAGAAACTCAATAGAAAGGCAACCGAATTCGCATTTCAAGATTTTTCATAAATATTTCTCTCTTTGTCAAGTCTCCATAACTTTTTGGAGATGTTCATTGTACTCCTCCGGGATGCCGCTGTAACTAGGATGTCGTCGAGATAAATGGCAACGAAGACATCAAGGTACAGGAAAAAATGTTGTTCACTTATACCAGGAACATTACACGAGTGTTAGTGATCTGGAAGGGTATGATCGTGAGCTCAAAAGGCCTGTTATTGGTGTGGAACACTGTCTTCTTGATGTCCTAATCAAATACACAGATCTCACAATAGCCACGATGTAGGTTGATTTTTTTTAATGTTCGAGCCCACGGAGTTGGTCAAAATGTTCATCTTGTCGCGGAAGGGAATAACAGTTCTTGATGGTGATTTTGTTCAATTCTTTGTAATGCACACACATCCACATCTCTCCAGTTTTCTTTTTAGAAAAAAGATACAAGTTTCACATAGGGTGATTTGGAGGGTGTGATGAACCCTTGATCAAGCATCTTGTCAAGTTGCTTGTTGAGTTAGGCCACTCTCAACGCACTTTGTTCAAGAGAACCCCTTTGAACTCGTTGACGAGCAATGCAAACTCCTGTAGGATGGCTACAAACTTTCAGGTGTCGTGGCCAATGTGGTCGCCTCAGCGAATGCGACTTCTTTCAGTTCCTCTTTTTTCACGCAAACTACCCACGCTTGAGTTATGTGCTCCAAATATTGCTTAGCCACGTCCAAAGATTTCTACTAATCTCTTCTAGCTGTTGCAACTTCCTCTACTTCTTCCACCTCTGTTGCTTCCCATAGTAGCCGTTACGTTGTGGGTCACTCAATAAGAAGCAAATGACATTTTCTGCAATTAATGTTGATGTAGTCAAATCCACTGCTCCATACCTGCGAATCGTGTCGGTACATGAAATCACACCCAAGGATGATCTTGTGGTTGCTCGTTGGGCATTTCCTCCCAAGCGTTAGGTGGTGCAAATCTTTGATTTGCAAACTGAGAGGTTCAAGAAGTCGAAGGATCAACAGTCGGTCTTCAACGGTTTTTCCTTCAAAGTCTCCCGGTTCAATATGCAAACCCAGCTTCCTAACCATATTGTTGCTCACAAAACTCTTAGAAGCTGCTCCTTCATGTAGTGCCGGTACTATTATACAACTTTTACAACCCCTTGATGGTACACACACTATTCTTGCCGGTTGGTTGTCCTTGTATCCCTCGTCAAACTTTGCAATCTTAGGAACCCTTGACTGTGGTGATGAGGGCTACTCAACTCGGCGACCATTTGGTGCGGAAGTTTTCCACCAAACATGGATCTTGCTGTCTACTTCTGCCGTTTTTTGCTTCCTGGATTGTTAATGCTGTTGTTGACAATCGCACGAGATATGACCTGGCTTTTTGCAAATCTAGCAAATCCATTGATTGCACAAATCGACGACGTCAATCTCCATTGGCGATGAGATTTCCGCTGACTACGACTTCCCACTGCCGTGGTAGAAAGTGTGGCTTTGGGATTGCCAATAGTCGGATCTCTCTATCCGAGCATTGTAGTCGATGATGTCAATACAATCGGCTACTGCAATCATTTGTAGAAGGTCGTCCTTCTTCCCCAAGACGGTGGCTTCTCGGAGAATGTCTTGCTTGTGGTCACTGTTCTAGTATGAACAAAGTTTGTCTTGGTCGAAGTTGTTGCCGGTGATGATTCATCAATAACTCCGCGTAGACTTGGCGACACTAGGCTGCTGATGTGGGCGGTGAAGCCTATATCATGCGTCACACTTCTTGTTCACTTTTCCGAAGCCGGAAAGTGTGGTGTGCGTGAATCACTCCATGTTTCTGATGGCGTTAATGAGTCATGCCACACCGGATTCATCTACTTAAGAGGTAGTACACCTGCTTTTGGTGATGTGAGAGTGATCGTGTGAGCCATTGATCTGGCTCCATCGATCTCCTGCAACCATTAGATGGTCTTTAGATTAGACCACCAACTCAAAACCATGCCAAGAAAAAGCAAGGCCGTGAGGTCAACCTTATTTCAGTTGTTATTGACCCCAGCAACGATGAAATATACCTCCAAAACTGTCAGCCACATCCTGACCATCGGTCCCTTTAAGTTTGCGGGATCAATCGTTCATTGGAGTGTCATTTGGATATGGGGTTTACTCAAGATTTCAATATTCCTCTCAGTGATACATGGGAAGTTTGAAGCTCCTCCATGGCCATGTTGAGTTGTTGGAGCAAATGGGTATTGCGGCTCTTTAGTCCCAATAACTTTTGGTACAACTCTTGATTGATGTGGGCTTTTTGGCCAGTGCCTCCTATTGTGTCGGATGTCTCCTGGGAGAGCAACGACCAGGAAAAAAGAAGTAGCCAAGCCCAAGATATCCATCACAGGGCTGGCCGTCTGTTTTTTGGTTGTAACCTGTTTGTTGGAAAGTTTTCACCGCTTCCTGGTTCACCTGGAGAGTGTCGTTGTTTGCATGTTGTTGATCCCCCATCGTCGGATTCTTCACTGGTTACTATTTCTCATCGCCGGTTGTAATCGCTACTTTCACCATTGTCATCGCAAGGTCTATGATGTTCGTAATGTTGGAGATATGCTGAAGACTTGTGCAAGGTAGTTGCCTAGTTGTTAATGCGTCAGCTGCCCAACCACCGCCGTTATGCTCTGATACCAAGTGTCACACCAAGGTGGTTCATAGGGATAAGGTGTGTAACAGTAGAAGATTCAAGGAATTTGTAGTGGGAGGGCCGGTTTGGCCCTCCCTCCTCGCTGAAGCAAGGGGGTGATTGCGCACCACCCCTCGCGTCACCGAGGGTTGGTCGACGGCCTGCACTTTGCAGGCCGTCGGCCAGCTTGCTGCTGGCCGGCTGGACGGTCGGCGGCCGGCCAAGTGACTGGCCAGCCACCAGCCGGCCAGCCGCCAGCCGCCGATCGCTGCCTCAGCCCGATCAGTGGCTGAGGGGACGCAAGGGCCTTGAGGGCGAGGCCTCCTGGCCTCGTGCCCTCGACCCCGCTAGCCCTCCTTGCAAGCGAGCAAACGAGGATGAGGGAGGGGGACAAGTGAGGAGAGATGAGAGAAAGCTAGCATGAAATCGCCAACGTGCCTCGCACGCGATGATTTTCCGCCAGAACATCAAAAACATAAATGGAAGTTTGTTTGCGACAAACTTTGACAGAAAAATAATGGAATAACTTGTGAGAAAGCACGAGTTCGAGGTAAAAACCTGCGGATTGGGTCCCAAAACCAGGGGTAAGTCTAAAAACGGAAATGAGACACCGGAGACTCGAAAAGTTTGAGTCTCCTTGCTCTGGGTCGTTGATGACGATTGTCCCTCAGTCCTGCAAAGTGGGTGAATCCTTTACGCGGACTGAGAACGCCATTATGCAAAGTCCGATGACAAATTCAGAGCAGGAGCTGGAGACTCGACCCGTTACAGTGGTTTTTACAACCAGACGACCCTTGTGATTAAGGGTTCGATGGAAACGGTGGCTACGTCCTATTTAAAATGCCGCTGGCAGCTGCAAGCAACAGCAGAAGCATCAAAACAGCCTACGACGTCCATTCTAATCCATTCCAAGCACCAAAAAATGTGTTGGAAAGCTCTTGAAGAGCTCTAATTCATCCTTCCGTCTCTCTTGAGCTTCTCCTTCACTCCAGGGAGATGGGTGGATTTTCTTGGACGAGGTGGGGAGTGTGCACCCCCAAAAACCACCAATTGGCTTGCATTTCAGTGTTCCCTGCCGCCCTCCTTCATCCAAAAATTGGGGTAGTGTTTCTTCGCAAGGCCAGGAGCCCTTATGACCTGAGAGCACCCAGAAAAGAGGGAGGACAACACCTTGAAGAGTTTTGGCGGCTTCCCCAACGCTGCCGGCTCAAGGAAGACGCCGCAAAGGGGCGCGAGACGCGCAAAGAAGACTCAAGAGGAGGCCGAGGACGACAAGATTAGAAGGGGAGGATAAGAAGGGAGGAGAGGGAGTGAAGGAGTCGAAAAGACTTGTTACAACTCCTTTTTATAGTTCTTCCTTGTTTTGTGAGCGGCACTCATATTTTGTTTGTCATTCCCTTATATTCTAATTTTGTAATTTCCTAGATTCTAGTAGCTTCCAATTGCCGTGAGTCACGGCTTTGGGTGACTAGTTTTCAAAATCCACGCCCTTGTGCCGACGTGGCGGCCTAGGAAAATAGAAATTAAACTTATAACTTTGTCACCGATTGTAAGAGCACGGAGACTGTGGGTGGCAATTCCCCCTCAAAATTGTAGGATAATCCCCACAACAACTTTCACGTGCTAGTTGCACGAGCTACGAGATGGCAAGCGCCGGACCGTCAAAGACCAACAAGGGAAAGGTGGTGCCGGCCTCACCACATGCCCTCGACGGACTCCAAATCTTGGGAGCCGCCGCCGCGAGCACGGTTGCCAAACCAAAGGCAACTGTATCGCCGAATGCAACCGGCGTCAACCTCAGCAACACCAAGAAGCGTGCGGAAGCCGAAAAAGTGCTCGACGAGCACGTCGACGCTCACGTGGGCAATCCCCACGTGATGAACGATACTCTTGAGGAGGACCACCCGGGCGTGGATCCCGACAAAGAGCACGGTGCCAACGATGGTGAAGGCGATGAGGATTGTTATCATCGCCATCATCTTGCAGTGAACTCAAGTCGATTGCTCAAGAAAGGCAAGGTGCTCGCCGCATTACCTAAAGCTACCGACATCAGTGAGACTGCCGAGAGCAGTAAAGGCGCCAAAAGCAGCCACACGGGAAGTTCCTGCGAGAACGAGCCAGACAACGTCATTACGAAGGCAATTCGTGATGACCGTGGCAGGCTTGCGGAGTTTACTGCTAAGGCGGCGGGCCTACTCAAGATCACCACCAACGGTAGAGGTACGACACCACTTGGAGGAGTGGGGCAGACCGCCCTTTCTACGGCGTGGCCGGAATGGGACAGGACAGCGCCCACTTGAACATCGTCACTGTCGATAGCCTCTTCCGAAAGGTGGGACACCTTAGAGGCGTGTACGTAAACTGTACCCTCCTGTAATGGGTAAAGGTGCACGGACAACGTAAGGCCCTGGTGGCTATCACCCATGCTCTGATGGCATCAGAGCTTAAGTACGTGTTTGCCAACCTGCTTGCCCACGTCTGGCAGAGCATCACGGACCTCAACCGTGATCGCCATCTGCAGCGCGTGGCCGCCCATGAGGCGAGATGGAGATGCAACGACCTCTACAAGGTGTTGCAGAGGGTGACCTTGGTGCGGATGCAATGGCAAGTGTAGCGCGTCACTGTTGCTGACGCCACTGCCGGTAGCAGTGATGACTTGCCTACCTCAAAGACTTTGGGGCCGGTCGTGAACACGTCCTTCCTCCACAATGTGGAGATCTTCCGAAAGGGCATAAAGTTGACCGACTGGCTGAACCGCATGGAGTACGTTTTACGCGCCCACAAGGCTTCACTCAGTCAAAGATGTGACCTTGCCACGACGCGGCTTGAAGACAAGCCCTTCAAGTATGCGGTCAAGGAATGGAGTGCGCAGAGGCCTTAACTTGAGCGGCATCCCATGCCGTGGAAAGCATTCCGTGCAATCATGCGTAAGAGTTGTACCTAGCATAAGGAGGCGCAGCCTGCCTTCCACAAGATCACGGCCTTCAGGCAGCTAGGTAACTCGCTTGAGGCCTACTAGAGCATGTTTACCGCACTCGTAGAGGAAGCCAAAAGCTTCACCGAGAGCACAGGCACCCAGACCTTCAAGTACCCAGAGTGCTTGCTACTGGAGTACTTACGCGATGGTCTTGTTAGCCAGAAGCTGAAGGAAAAGACCACCACAATCGCAACGTGCCAAGTTTGGACAAGCTAGAGGACGTTGCGAGACTACATGAGCGAGGTGTATTTGGCGAACTTGAAGCACTACTCAAATGCACGACCGAACGTGCGTGCACAACAAGTCTAAGATGCACGCATGGATGCTACAGGGGCTCAAGGGACAGCCGGTCAGCGGGGCGGGGTCAAGGGCAAGCAGCCGGCAAACCCACCAGCCAAGAAGACTGGTGGGAACAAGCCCCCCAACCACAAGCGTGGCCGTGACAATGACAAGCTGCAGGTGGCGCGTGAGCATGGTAACATGGCCTTCTGCGAGGGACTGTGCCACAACTGCATGCAGCCAGAACACTTCAGGGCTAAGTGCCCTGAGGCTATTGGTGATGGACAAGAGGCCGCGGCATTAGCCGCAGCAACAGCACCTCATGGGGAGGGTGCAGCAGGAGGCTGCGGATACAGCTGTGGACAAGGTCGCGGTCGTGGCAATGGGCCCGGCCGCGGTAACGGACAAGGCTGTGGGGCGGGTTTTCCCAACCCACGAGTGACGTTAGTGGGGACCACTCAGGGGTAAAGCTGGATCATGAGTGTGGGTTCATGTTTTCACATGAGGATGTTAAACAATTTGACTTTTTGACAAGTTCAAATTTCTTTGTTGTTCTCTCCCCTCTCATTGAAAATCATTATGTACAAGCTGATCGAAATTGCCCACAAAATCTTGCATCACCGGACAAGATGCATGACCAAACGTACTTAGTGGTGGCGACAACGTCCACAGTGAAAGAATTTTAGAATAGAGTGACTGTAGCAAACGCCCTCAAAGCGATGAGTTCAATAACGTTTGTTATACCTTTAGTCAACAAATTTCACCCAGTGAAATTTAAACGGGAAGGTGCTAGCCAAATTTACACGTGCCCACAAGATGTGGACTCGAATAGGTGAATCATGGGAGTTGCAACGTCCGCCGTCTAGATTCTGGGTTCATCACAATCTCGGCTTGTCATTGTCGCGCCTGTCCACTCGGAAGAGTGGAGGCAACATGACAATGCAGATCAAAGTACACCTAGCTGGTGCTCCCGTGAACGTACTCGGTGATACTTGAGAAGATGACTCCTTTGTTAGCCTTGGCTTTACCCGACAGGTCGACCTCAAGTACGAACCAATGAATGACGCAGTTGTCGCCGGTGACAACCGTATGGTACCCGTGATCGGTACTTGTAAAGCAAAAATTTGTATTCAAGGGTACACACGGAGTGTCATGTTGAATGTACTCAACCTTCTTGACCATTTTGACGTGGTGCTAGGTGATCCCTGGCTCCGTGAAATCAAGACTCTAATGTGATTTGAATCAAAGTGCTTGATCCTCCAAGAAGGATAGCGCTGCTTTACATTGATTCCGAGTACGGAATTATCGCTGACCCGACTCAAAGTCCATGCCAGCTTGTCTACGATGCAGGTCAAGAGATGTATTCGACAAGGTTGTCAATACTTCTTGGCTCAACTGCAATAAGTAGAGGAGGATGTGAAGGAAGACACGCTACAAGATATCAGATCTTTATTGGTAGAGTTATCAGATGCATCCCAAGACCTACCAGCTGGGCTTCCACCAGAAAGACACATGGGCCACATGATTCCGCTGCAACCGGTGGCGACTCCTCTGTTTAGACCCATGCATTGTCGTAGTCAAGCAGAAAGGCAAAAGGCCAAACGCCAAATCAAAGGTTCCTTACAAAAGGATAGATCAAGTCAAATAGCTCATCGTACAGTACGCTGATCCCATTTGTGAACAAAAAGAATGGTGGTTTACGTATGTGCGTGGATTTGTGGGCGTTGAAGAAGTTGACGTTGAAAAATCAATTCCCCTTACTTCGGATTGAGGATCTTTTTGACCAGCTCCAAGGGACAAAAGTATTTTTGTCCTTGGATTTGTCTCAAGGGTACCATGAAATCCACATCACGGAAGATGATGTGCCCAAATCTGTTTTTTTGACCGCACATGGGATACAATCAGTTTCGAGTGTTATGCTTTGGGCTTACAAATACCCGGGCAACCTTCCAAAGAGACATGAACCAAACGTTTGCCAAGGAACTCAGTTAATTTGTCTTAGTTTACCTTGACAAAATCGTGGTTTTCTCCAAATCAATGGAAGAGCACATAGAACATCTACGTGAATACCTTGCAATCCTTTGGGAACAGAAGATTTATGCCAAAGTGAGCAAGTGCATGTTTGCACAAGATGAGCTCGAATACCTTGGACACATCGTCGGCAAAGACGACATCCATGTCGACCCACAAAAAGTCCAAACCATTGTAGACTGGCCATGCAAGGAAAATGTTGGACAGATGTGGTCTTTCCTTGGCATTGCAAACTACTTCCAACGGTTCATGCAAGGGTATTCGACCCTGGTAGCACCGCTAACGAGGCTCATGCAAAAAGACGTACATTTAGAATGGACATCTGATTGCGAGAAAGTTTTTCTCAAAGTCAAAGGGCTTCTATCCACACCACCCGTCCTAGCTCTTCCGGATCCATCGCAACCGTGGGAGGTTCGATGTGATGCGTCGGTAGTATTACTCAGAGCTCTCCTCATGTAGAACGGTCACCCCCTTGCGTATGAGAGTCGGAAGCTGATCCTCGCAGAAATGCGGTACACGACTAGGGATCAAGAGCTCCTTGCGGCAGTTCACGCTTTCAAGATGTGGCGTTGCTACCTCAAGGGTGCTGAAGGGGGTGTGACGGTCGTGACCGACCATAACCCATTGGTGTTTTTCCAAACACAACCGAACCTGTCAAGACGATAGGCGCGTTGGAGCGAATACCTGAGACGATTCTCGTTCACATGGTAATATAGTCGCATCAATGTGGCCGATGCACTAGGCCGACAGCCTGTGGAAAGCAAAGCAAGCACCGAGGTCAATGGGTCTTTCATAGCCATTACAACGGCAACAGTACAAGCAATAGATCCCCTTGAACTTCTGGCGCAACCACCATGAGAGATTATCCATCACAACGGTTTTGTGAATAGGATCCGGATGGGATACTATGTGGATTCTTGGTTTCAGGACTCTCAAAATCTAGACAGATTGGTGGAGGACGTAGGAATCTTCTGGCACAGAGAACAAGTTGTGCCAAATTTGGGAGACCTTCGAGCATACATTATCTCCGAGTTCCACAACCCGTTGGTTGTAGGTCATGTGGGACCTCCAAAGACCGGACAACCATTCTTGGACCACTAGTGGTGGCGAGGATGGAGTGTCGATGTCCGTAAGTATTGCATGAAGTGCAACCCATGTCTTTGGAATAAGGCTAGTAACAAGAAGCCTGCTGGACTCCTCCAATAGCTTCCCATTCATGGGACTCCATGGGAGTGGGTCAGCATGGACTTCATTACTAGTCTTTTCGACACGGCCTATGGCCACGATGCAATACTAGTGGTCGTGGATCTTCTGACAAAGATGACACACTTCATGCCTTCAACCACTGATGTGAACGCAGAGGAGACTGCTCGGCTCTTCTTTGAGGGTGTCATAAAGTACCACGGCTTACCGTTGCACGTTATCTCCAATCGAGATTGAAGTTTTGCTTGTCAGTTGTGGCAAAACATGCACGAGTACTTCGATAATAAGTCGCAGATATCAACAACATTTCACCCTCAAACTTACCAATAAACAGAGTGCATGAACTGCACTCTGGAACAAATGCTCCACATGTACGTGGACCCTGTCATCAGTGACTGGGATGAATTCCTAGTACCGGCAGAGTTTGCGGTGAATAACTCGGTGAATGAGTCTGCATAGTTCACACTATTTGTATTGAACAGTGGTCGGCATCCAGTGGTGTCCTCTTCAATGGCGAAGAGTGGGAGTACAGGAGGATAGGTTCCTTGCGCTCAAGCTTTTTGCACATATTGACTCCTTGTTACAGGAGGCGAAGGGTCAATTTCAAGCTGCTTGGTAACGACAAAAGGCATATGCCGACAAAATTCACCATGAGGTCTCATTTGACATTGGTGACAAAGTTTTGCTTAGCACTAAGTCACCAAGGGTGCAAAAACGTCTACCGAAGTGGATTGGGTCATTTCCCATTGTTGTACGCATCGGGCCACTGGCATACCGATTGCTGCTTCCACCGAGTATGAAGATACATGACGTCTTTCATGTGGGCCTATTGGCTCTTTACAGGGCAGAGGAACCGTGCAACCACCACCGGCAGTCCTTGCTGCCGATGGCCAATACGAGGTTCCTCACATGTGGGTCTATTGGATCCGTACTCGTTTAATTGCCTTTTTCCATGTATATCTAAATCCTTCTTTCTAGCAAACATTATAGGTGCAATATAGGTTGATGTGAGGCCTGATGAACTCTGTGCTGAGCATATCTTCCCATTGTTTTTTCAACTTGATCAGTTAGTGGTCGCTCATCAAATAGGTCTCCTTGACCATCACTCTGCTCCCCAAATTCAGGTCTGA
>SZWC01007762.1:66549-78840 GCA_023375785.1 Penium margaritaceum | reverse complement strand
AAAAAAAAGGTGTCCTGCATCAGGTTGTGGCTGGTACAAATCTCCCCGTGCCGTCCTCTTTGTTGCTTCCCAATACCCCCGTCACATTGTGGGTCGCTCAATAAGAGAAAGGTTTCACTTTTCTCCATTAATGTTGATGCAAGACTCTCCACTAGACCAATGAATTTGCCATTTGTTCCAGTAGAGGCAATCAAACCTGAGGATGATTGTTAAGCTGCTCAGTCCGTAAGCTCTCCAACTTGTTACATCTTGCAGATGCCTAATGTGTCCTTGAGTTGCTCACTCAATTCCACAAATCTGCAATCTCTTGTCAAAGATTTTCTCTTCAAATATCCCTCGTTTCATTTCTAAGCTTTCCTTGCAAACCATCTCATTACTAACAAGATTGGGAAAAAATCCTCCATTAAGGAGTGAAGGCACTTGTTTATGGCCTTTTCATCCCCTCAATGACACACATTGGAGTATCGTCCATTGTCGTCCTCGTACCCCTTGTCAAACTTTACAATCCCAGGAACCCTCATTAGAGTCACTCAGGTGGACAATCGGTCAACAGATTTTTTTTTACTAGACAAAAGCCGCACCTTCTACACCTGTCATTTTCCCTTTCTGGACTCCTTTGAGACTTTCTTTGACTACCTCCTCCCTTTTGGGACAATTGCTTTCATTTTTTTCATTTGTACGAGTTGTGTCCTGGATTCCTGCAAGTCCACCATAGCCGTTGGTCCCACTGATTGATGTTGTTAATCTCCATTACAGACGAGGTTTCTATCGACTAAGACTTCTTTCAACTAAAATATAAATAATGCTTGTAGGGTCACCAATTGTTGGATTCATGCATCCAAGAATTGTAGTCTGCATTGTCGATGCGATCAGCTTCTGTGGTCATTCGCAAAATGTCATCCTGGATATTGAATATTTTAATGGCTCACCAAAGATCTCACTTGACGACATTGTCTTAGTAAAAACACAACTCATGAGGAGCGGTTTCATCTCCAATGATGATTGTGATAAGATTCAAAGAAGCTTCCTAGCAACACTCTCGTTGACCAGGCGTCAGTGCCTGATCAGACGGTGGCGACAGTCACAGGTCGTGCACGCAATGGCAAGAGTTTGGCTAGGGGACACAAGGCAAAGTGTCTGAATGCTTCAATAGCATTTTCAGAGAGAGATGACAAATGACAGGTCCATTGCATAAGTACTTGCCGCGGCGTACGGCGGGTGTCGCACGCGGCAGTGCAAGATCTGTCCTAAAACCAGCCCAAAACCACTGTTTTGGCCGTAACTCTACGCACACATGTCAGAACGCTACGCCGTCTAAACTTGGACGTGCAGAATCACAAGCCGGACGCTACGACTGGTCACATGCATGCATCCGGCATCGAACGGTGGACACACAATGCAAAAGATGCAAATCGGGCCCACGGCTAGTCCACCGATAAAGTCCTGCTTGCTGCAAAAAAACTTCAGGAAGTCCCGGGTAGCGTCCAGAGCTATGGAACGGTCGTCGGTCAGCTCCAAGCTGGTAGTGTGTCACCAGATGACGCACCGGTACTGCCTGGGTCCACATCAGGGATGTGCACGAGTATGGACACGGCCGAGTGGTCACAGTAAACTGTACAGGTCGACAGAAACGTCACAAATCACAACAGATTGCACACAAGATTTTGTGTGATTACTGCTGGTTTGTGTCCCACAGATCCGCCATGACCTTCGGCCTCACTGCACACTCACCTCACTTACGCAGGTGATTGATGCTGGAGTGACACTGGCGCCAACGTCACCGCTCTTGTGGTGCCGGCTCATGACCATGCAAAGACCACCCAGAGCCACGCCCACAGGGCTTGCGTTGGAGTGACCTCTAGCACGTACCTCCATAGTCTGAGTTATCGTTGACACTAGGATTTCTAGTGGGACTAGGGTACATGTCCAGGTTGTTTTTCTACATTTGGCAGGTTGCATGCGTGCAGGTCATTGCGTGGGTGAGATCCAGGTTCGGATCTCACTTGGAGTGGGTGCAAGCGAGGATGGGCACGCCGTCTGCCCGCTTGTCACCCTGCTGCCCACTACTCGCTACTCGCTGCACCTAACCTCTCTGTACCTCGTGACTGATTTATGAGATTCAATCTCTTCTCTTGAGAAAAATGATCCATGGAGTCATCACTTTCTTGGTGTTCCATGTCTCTGTTTCTCACATCCTGTCACACACACTAAACTCTATGTCCTACTGGTATCAGAGCAGTGTGAGGGAAGGAGCCACTCTCGCAAGTGAGCAGGAAATCCTGGTCGTGGGGCGACTGTTTGCTGATGCTCCTACGCTTCCGCCGGCCTTCCTTGGCTGCAATCTAGTAGCTGACATTCGCCCCTGTCCCTTACCCTTCTCACGTGTACTAGGACACCCTTCTTTGCAGCTGCCTCTTTGTTGCGGCAGCATGCAACTAGCCCTTCGTTGTTGGCACTAGCGCATTTTGCGCCAGCTTGCGCCAGCAGCTTGTTGTCGCCCGCCGCGTCATCCGCCCCGTCAACGGCGCAGTAGTAACTTCGCAGTGCCAATGGGAACAGTCGCAACAGCCGTGGCATCAGTGGTCGCAGGGCTGCAGCTCGCAGTTAACTGCAGCCACACTTGCCACCATCCGTCGCATCAACGAAGTCAACAGCATGAGTAGCGGCAACGGTCTTCTCGGTAGGGTTGCTGCTGCAGCCACACCCAAGTAGTCGCACCAAACCGCTGCGGCTACGGCAACAGCAACAGCTGATCTACAACGGCATTGCCTCAGGGTTGCAGCAACAGCCACAGTCCAGCGCACCCAACCGCCGTGGCATAGACATCTACAACGACAACAACTGTAACGGCATTGGCCACAAGGCTGCCCCTACGGTCAATACCCACACAGCCATAACTTTCACTGTGGCTGCATTGACATCCGCCGCCAACATAGCCGTAGCATCAACAACCCCCACCGCTACACCCTCCGATCTAACAGTAGCGGTAACACTGTTGGCAGCACCCGCATCAGCAGTGCTAGCGGCAACAATCGTGGTCTTGGCAGTGGCAATTTTGTAGTGACTTTGGCTGCTGCCGCATCCATACCCACCACAACATACACAGCTGCAACAACAGAAACTACTCTGGTAGTAGCAGGGGCAGTGATCACTAAGGTGGTGCTCCGACAGACACACTGGCGTAGCATGACGTACTCGTACCGCTGGCCCTTCGAGCGTATAACAAGGGGAGGACAGGGCATCGCCATCCACGTCATTGCAAAGGGGATGAGCGGCGACCGGGCGCTTGAGGCTACCTCAGCACCGTCTACACGTGCGAGTCGCTAATGTTCGGTAATCGCCTCTCCCCCCTTTTCTCCCGCGGGGAGCCCACAGAGCTGGGCAGCATTGTCCAGCTCTCCATGGCCTTTAAATAGGACACGGCTGATCTTCTAAGCATGATGACGCGCACATCGTCCGCTATCATAGACGCTGCTACAGCTGCCGCCGCTACCTTTGTAGTAGCTGCTACAGCTGCATTTGCACCTGCTGCTACAGCTGTTGGGCGCGCAACGGATGCCTTCACCGAGACATCCGACGTTTTTGGTCCCATTACTGTTGTAGCCGGAGACATAGGCACGTAGGTCTGTGTTGTAGCATCTGTTGTTGCATCTGCTACTGCATTTGCTGTTTCTGCTAGTATAACAGTTGCATCCACCATCCTAACCTCTACATCAGCAGGTGTCAGTCCCTCCACATCAGATTCATCTGCATCGTCCGGTCTCGTCACAGCAGCCATCTCCATCGTAGCCACATTCACCACCCTAGGAGCATCCTTCCTCACCGGGGCTCTTTCCTTGGTGGTTCTCGCGGCATCTACAGTTGCTTTACTATCTTCTGCCCCTTTCCCTTAGAAATGCGTGTCTATTGTCTACCGTTGTCTCTCTTGCGGTGGCTTGCATTGTCTGACCCGGGGTAGGCTGTCTTGGAGCTCTCTCTCCACTCGTCCAAGACACCCCATTTTTCCACGCCCACTGGGGCTGGGGAAACTCTGCCAAAATTCATCCGGTAGAGTCCCATTGTCATCACCATGCCTAGTGATAACAAGTCAGTCATTGCGTCTTTTCACCGTCAGATTGCACTCACTCGCGAGGCTCATCAAGAGGCTAAAGATTGGCTTAAGCTCACAGAGGACAACCGTGCTGCATTTGTAGATGAGGTCACAGCTATTATGTTACGTCGCTTACCCGCTACGTTTGTTGTCCCATTTGTTGGCACCACAACTAATGCATCCTCCATAAAGAGTCTAGTACCTCCACTGCTACGCACTTTGCCACTTCTGATACTTTGCTCTCCTCTACTGCACCACGCCAGCATAACTTCTTCTCTCAGCCAGCTGCCCTCAATCCTGCTCTTGCCTTCTCTTCCTGGGAGGTGCACTTCAGCGCTTGGGCTCAGGGGGAACAACTATGGGAGTATTATTCTTCTGCAATCTCTCCCTTTGTACCTGTTGCCTCTAGGTCTGCACATGCTGTTTGCGCCCTCATTGTCGCTGCCCCTGAATCGCTCATTGATGACACCTTCAATGCTGACCTTGCTGCCCAGCGCCTTGCTGACCCCATTGGTGCATACGCCATGCTACGTCGCCGAACCACTATCACTGGCCATGCTTCCCAGAGTGCGCTTATGGTCCAATTCAACACACTCCTCATGAGTGCTGATGAGACCGCCAATGCCTATTGGGCTCGGGTCTCAAAATCCTTTTTAAGCTTGACGCCGCAGCGCCTGGCTAGCTCTCTGCCATTTTGACCATGGTCAACGGCCTCATTCCTGAGCTGTCCGACCTCCTTTGGGACGTCAAAGCTAATGAGCTACAGCGCTTCACCTTGCAACCGGTTCCTCCCTGGTCACCGCCTCGAGTTGGCACCCTCTAGGACTTCACGTATGAGCGCCTCACTGCTTGGTGGAATAATCTGCAAAACAAGCCCCTCCATCTATCTACTGTCATGGGTGTTATTGCGGTCACCACCACTGCTCCACCCTCCTGCACTTCTATATCTCCCCCTGCTTCCAACTCTTTTGCCTCATCTTCTACTGCCTCTGCCCTCGCTTCCAAGGGTTGTGGGAAGGGCAAGGGGAAGGGCAAGGGCAAGGGCAAGGTCAAGGATGCTGCCGCTTCCTTGCATGGTCCGGGCGCGGTTGTCTCTTGGAACTGTGGCTCTGCTTAGCACTCTGCTCGTACTTGCCCAGGTCCTCCGGATAATCTTTGCCTCACCCGCGCCATGCGCGCTCACTAGGCTCACACCTCTGGATCCTCCTCCTCACCATCGCCCTCCGGCTCCACTGTTCCATCGTGCGCCTTCACTCCACTCTCAACTCAGGCTCATGCCGCCTCTGGTATGCCTTCCCATCCGCCACCTAGCCCCTGCCCATAGGGCTGGCCACCTCCTTACGGTGCCCCAGCGTATGTTGGTCCCCCGTCATCTTTCTAAACGGCTCCACCCTGGTTCCCTCCATCCACTGGTGTGTCTATTCCAGCTGTGCAAGCGTCTTTTGATGGTGATTCTGGTGATCGGGAGTGCAACCTGGAGCAGTCTCTCCTTCAGCTTCTCCGCCTTCGCGATCAGGGAGGTGAGGGTGTTGAACCGCTAGCCAAAGGACTTGCGTGTCAAACTGATAGTGTCTTTCATGGGGACCTTCCCAATCACATCCTGGGTGCATTGTGTAAGTTTGTCCCGTGGATTGAGCATTGGCAGTCTGACTTTCTCCCTCGTTGTCTCTCTCTTTGTGCCTCGTCTGCCTCCTCCGTTGTCACTGTTGCAACATCCAGTGTCATGCCCCCCGTGAGTGTGTCGAGTGGCCTCTGGGTCCTCAACTCCGGTGCGACCCACCACATGACGTCCGTGCATTCATCGTTTGTCTCGTTAGGCCCGGTCGGTTCTATCCGCTTTGTTCGTACTGGGTCTGGTCAGTTACTGTTGGTTCAGGGTGTGGGCGTCGTGCGCTTTGTCGGACCCAGTGGTGCCCTGTCCCTGCCTGATCTTTGGTACGTGCCTTCACTGCAACTCTTCCTACTGTTTGTAACTTCCCTATATGATCAAGGTATGGACTTCATGGCTAGTCGTGGTGTTTGCATTTTCTGTCTTCGTTCCTCTCCTCATGCCGTTCTCCGTGGCGTGAAATGTGCCGGACTCTATCGTGTTCCCTTGCACACCCCCTTTGCTCCTACCGTCGGCCACGCGCTTGCTCACGTTGTACCCTCTCTGGCTCTTGACCTCGTCCGCCTTTTGCATCGTCGCCTTGGTCATATGCACACAGATGCCATTCACAGCATGCTTCCTCTCCAGCCTGCTCTTGGCCTCTCGTCCTCTACCTTCCCTGCCCCTTGCCCTGCTTACTGTCTTGACTGCGCGCAAGGGAAAATGCATCGCTCTTCTTTCTCCCCTTCTGAATGTCACACCGCAAATCCCCTTGATCGCGTTCATGCAGACTTCATGGGGCCACTCCCTCATGACCTCCTTGGTGATGCTGGTTGTTTTTTCTTGTGCCTTTCCCATGACTTTTTGCGCTTTTGTTGGGTCTTCGCCCTTCGACAGAGGACTGATGTTTGTTCCGTCATTGAGTCGTGGCTGGTTCAGGCTGAACGTGTCTCTCAACATTCGTTGCATGTCTTCCGCAACAATCGTGGCAGTGAATTCCTTCAGCCCACCGCTCGCCTTCTCGAGTCTCGAGGGGTGTGTTTGGAGACTTCCGCTCCCTACATACCCCAACAAAATGGCGTCTCTGAGCATTGGAACCAGATGCTTGCCGACAGTGTGCACACACTTCTGTCTAAGTCTGGTCTATCTCCGCTCTTTGCATTCAAGGCGATGTGCTACATGACGTGGGTGTGAAATCGTGTTCCCCACGGCCCCTTGCCCCGCACTGTCACCCCTTTTGAGCACTGGCATGGTCATAAAGCTTATCTTTATCTGGCTATGGTCTGGGATCATATTTCTTCTGTCTGGCTTCCGGAGAACTTGCGTGATGGGAAACTGCCCCCTCGCTGTCGTCTCTACCCCTTTCTCAGGGTCTCTGCGTAGTCCAAAGCCTGGCGGTTCTGGGACCCTGTCCGCCAGCATGTTGTTGAGTCTTGCGATACTCTGTTCTTGATTCGGTCTTCCTCCGGGACCTCAGTCGCCTATCTCTTGAATCCTCCCCCCTCCCTCTCTCTCGGATGAGGGGGGAAGTCACACCTGCCACTCCGTTAGTCCCTCTTGCCGCACCGCAGTTCTCACCCTCGTCGAGGCCTACCCCAACCTTCTTAGGGTCCTCGTCTTCTGACACACCATCCTCTCTGGTCACCGACTCTGCCCACTCTGCCTCATATCCCGCTGTCCCATCCAACCCGGTCATACCTCTCAGTGTTCCCTCACCGGCGGCCTCTCCCATGCGGGTGTCTGACCCGTCGCCACACGTCCCCTCAGGTTTTGCTCTTGTCTCTCCCTTCGTCACGGGTGGGCGTCTTTGTGCACTCCCCAACCGCTCTAGCACCTCCACGACCTCAGCACGCCTTCCTACGTTACAACCTGCCCACTCGCCTGCTCTCCCCACTCGCATGGATGCAGTGGGCTTGGCTACTGGGATCATCCATCCTAGTTCCACCCTCGGCTATATGCTCATTGCCTCAGAGCATGAGCGGGCCTTGGAAGCTGCTGTCTTGAGTAGCATTGCTGAGTGTCACACCACGTCGGCCACCACCGCCTTGCCGCCTGAGCCGATGAATGTGCGTCAAGCCCGCACGGCCTCTGACGCCTAGCAGTGGGAGGCTCATTGGGTCTTTTGGTGCAAGTACAAGCCCAACGGTGCACTCGACAAATACAAGGCACAATTCACGGGAAAGGGGTTCTCCTAGGTCCCAGGCGTCAACTTTGATGAAACATTTGCACCAGTTGAGCGGTGTACCAGTGCTAGAGCATTGTTGAGTCTCGTGGCTCATGACGACAATGAATAGGAGAAGATGGATGTGAACAATGCATTCCTACACGCGCAGTTGGATGATGAGATCAACATGGTCCAACCTCTCGGTTTTTCCAACGTAACTGACTGAGTCTGGCAGTTGCGGAAGGCTCTCTATGGCCTGAAGCAATCGTCTTGATGCTGGAACCACAAGATCACATCCACTCTTGAGAAAGGCGGTTACAGACGCAGTACAATGGATCGTGCACTTTTTGTCTGTCCCCCCTCCGCCCCTTTCGTCGTTATTCTCCTCTACATGGACGACCTGTTGATAATGTCGCCTAGTCAGGCTGTTTTCAAGGCGGTGAAGACCCTCTTGCAATCTACGTACAAATTGAAAGAATTGGGACCTGCACGCGTCTTCTTGGGCATGGAGCTTGAACGCAATCGTTCCCGTCAGACACTCCATGTTCACCAGGCCACATTCGTTAGCAGCCTAGGGGGGCGCTTCGCCTCATTGCTAGAGTCCACACCCAATGCATCCATGTCCATGACCCCAACGGTTAGAGGCTGCTGAAGACACTAGATGTGTCTAAGCTGAGGGAGCCTGTCAATGTGACGGACTGTTTTTGTGTCATTGGGTCACTGATGTACCTGGCAACCACGACCAGGGGAGATTTCGCATTCGTAGTGAATTTCATGGCCCATTTCTCTCAGGCTCCTCAAGCCCAACACATGGAGACCACACACCGTGTTGTTAGGTATGCCCTCTCCACTATTCGCACCGGTTTGTGCTATCGCGCACAACCATCAGACGTCGTGGATGGGTACACTCACAGCGACTGGGCACATGACGCGGACGCACGTAGCAGTGCTGGTCATGTCTTCCTCGATGGAGGGACCGCTATGTCATGGAAGAGTGATAAGCAGGACTGTATGACACGTAGCTCTAGTGAGGCTGAGTATGTTGCTCTAGGTGCAGGCACTTGCGAGAGGGTGTGGCTATGTCACTTGCTGCAGCAACTGCACGTCCCCATCCGCTGCATCACATTGCGTTGTGACAACCAAAGCACCAAGGCAATTACTCATAACGATGGTATGCATCACACACACACAAAGCACATCAATGTTGAGCACCAATTTTTTGCGTGAGCGTATTGCTACAGGTGATGTCCGGATCATCTGGGTCAATACACAACAGCAGTGAGCTGATTTTCTGACGAAGGCACTCAGGAGTAACGTCTTCAAGGCAGCTGTGCATGCTGTTGGGTTGTTGTGTCCACGTGTTGGTCATGGGTGAATGATTGTTTCCATGTGTGTAGAGTCATGTGTCACTCCTTGTGACACGCTTTCATACCTGTAAGCTCATGTCGTTGTGCGTCGGCTGTGGATCATGGGGGAGTGTTGGGCCCACAAGGGTCTCCCACAGATCCACTGTGACCTCTGGCCTCACTATACACTCACCTCATTGACGCAGGTGATTGATGCTGGAGTGACATTGGCGCTGACGTCACCGCTCTTGTGGTGCCGGCTCATGACCATGCGAAGACCACCCAGAGCCACGCCTACAGGGCTTGTGTTGGAGTGACCTTTAGCACGTGCCTCTATAATCTGACTCATCCTTGACACTAGGATTCCTAATGGGACTGGGGTGCATGTCCAGATTGTTTTTCTGGGTTTGGCAGGTTGCATGCGTGCAGGTTATTGCGTGGGTGAGATCCAGGTTTGGATCTCACTCGGCATGGGTGCAAGCGAGGATGGGCTNGGTCTGGGGTTGGATTGCTTCTGTCTGGCTTCCAGAGGACCTGTGTGACGGGAAAGTGTCCCCTCGTGGTCATCGCTGCCCCTTTCTCGGGGTCTCTGCGCAGTCCAAAGCCTAGCGGTTCAGGGACCTTGTCCGCCAGCATGCAGGGATTTTGTGTGATTACTACCATGCTAGACTACAAAAGCTAGCGTTGTATCTTGTACCATGCATCAGACTTCGTGTGCAGCTTTCCAAAGTGTACGAGGATGACACCATTGGAACTAGTGGGTGTGGATAAAAACTCGAGGATGTAAAAAAATCATGGTTCCATGCTACCAATGTTTTGCACATCCAGTGAACACCTCTGGTCAAGTGTGCCGAGTGCAAGGACCATGAACATGAGTGACCAGAAAACATCACAAGAATGAGTCAGAGTAAGACTGTGTTGACAAAAATAGTGATTTTACATCAGATTCTTGAAGCCTCTGATCTAATCTTTCCAATGCACTCAAGAACGCTAAAATCGGAGCAGTAGAGCCCCTGCTACTACCGTCGTAGTAACCCTTGGTTAAGCTGTCCACACGCTTAGAGATGGGAGGTGTTTCAACAGTTACCCGTCGGAGCTCCATTTTCTCCCCTAGAAGTCAAGGAGAACTCTGCCCTTGCCAAAGAGGTCTCACGCGTCACTTCCTTTATGGCACTAATGTGTTTGGAGAACTTTGGAGTCAAGCTCGGATCACCGATTGATGCAAGATTCTACCCGGCCTACACTTGAATCGATTTGAGTGAGTATTAAGGAAACAAGCATAGCCGGAGTTTCAAGCGTAGGAGATTGAATACTCTGACTTGCATGGGAAAATCCAAGGAATCCAAGTGAAGAATTGTCGAAGGTGTTATACCGCTTCCTAGTGGTCGAGCTTGGGAATACGATCAGAGGTACTCATGGCGAGGGTCACAGGGATGTCAAGAGGCGTGCGCAAAGTCATTCCGGTTTTCCGTTGGGGCCATTGATTCGTGCCACAGAGAATTGATCCACTCTAGAGGTAAAACCTCTCGGTTGGCGACGTGAGAGTGTTCGCATGAGCTACCAAGAGGTCTCTGCCGGTATCTTGCTGTCATTAAATCGGGCCATCAATTCAACCTTTTTTTGTCGCAAGAGTAAGGTCAATCTTCTTTCAGTCGTTGTTGACCCCGTCAGTGGTGAAGTACACATCCAACCTCGTCAGCCACATCCAAACCGTCGGTCCTTTCAAGTTGGCAGGATTGAACGACTTGGGAAGTGCCGGCTGGATTTGGGGTTCACTGGGAAGGTTGATCGTTTCTCTCATTGGGCTCTGCTGCCCGCACGTACACACATCATGTAGCTCTTCAATTGACGTGTTGGGCTGTTGGAGCGGATGGTTGTTAAGAATCTCAACTCCCCAAAGCTTCTCATACAGGTTGTCGGCAATTTGAGTTTGTCGCCCGGTGCTTCCTCCCATCATGCCAGGTGTCACCCGGCGGGCAATGGCCGAGGCGACACCCAGCATGATAGGGTTTGGCGGGCTAGTGGGGACTGTCACCGGATTGGCTGTCGAAGTTGTTGGAATTGTGCCATTCTCTGCAAAGCCTGCCGCTGGTGCTGCCTAAGACACCTAGGGAGCGTCATGAATTGCTTGTACATATCCTCCATCACTTGAGTTCTTGCGAGGTTAGTGTAACTCATGGCTGGGTGCACTCACTTCTTGCACTGTTGTTACACAACCAACACACAGCTTCACATGAAATGGAGTGCACTGCAAAAACTGAGGTTCTGGATGACCCAAGTTGTAATTGTGCATTATAAAGACAGTGCACACTGTTTCACCAATCAATAAACTTGCAATACCTAACACTATAGTAATCGCTGGCTTCACACGTGGATTGTCTCCATAACGCATACATTGTCACCATAACCCTTTGTCTCCTCAGACAATTTCCAACCATGGACTGACTTCACACATAACATCCAACATTGCCTCAAGTAAAACATTTGCGGAAGGCAAGTGTTTTTCCATCACTAGTTGATTTTCATTGTTCCTTGAAGGTGATTTTCGCAGTTCACCCTGCATGCGAGTGGCTCACTAGCATACTACCATCAAGGCCATATCTATCACAGGCTGTGTTGTTCCAAATACAAGTTCGAATTTGCTTGGGATAACGATCCAACGCATGGTCCAGGGATCCAACCAAGAGAGCAGTGAGTCCATTCAAGTAATGCCCATCTAGTCTGCGTGGTAGTTACTTTACCGTGTTGCTTTCCCAAACATGATAGGTCCGAAGATGATCCGCAAGCCAACCCGATGATGGGAAGCTGGTGCATCCTCAGGGAGACAAGAAGGGAGAGGAAAATGGAGATCGGAGGGAAGGTACATGAAAAAGAGCATGTAGGAGCAGTAGAGTGGAGGCGGAGAGGGTGTTGGAGAGAGAGATAAAATGGAAGGTGATGAGATGGGGGGGGAGGAGATGAGAGAGAGGGAGAAAGGTGAGGGAGAGCAGAGGGTGAGGGAGAGGAGGTAGAAGGGTGAGGGAGAGGAGGTAGAAGGGCGAGGAAGGGGAGGTAGAAGGTGAGGGAGAGGAAGTAGAAGGGTGAGGGAGAGGAGGTAGAAGGG
>SZWC01007761.1:90482-105913 GCA_023375785.1 Penium margaritaceum | reverse complement strand
CCCCACCACCACCACCACCACCACCACCACCACCAGAAAAACCAATAACAGTAGCAGCTGCTGCAGAACCAGCACCAGCAAAGGAAGTAGTAACAGAAGCAACAGCAACACGGTTCATTGATCTTGTTAAAATAGCCGCGGTAATCCTGATCACTCACAGAAACTCGAGATTAGTCAAGGCCCTGAATGACTGTGGAATGTTGCCAGTCAGTGGATTATCGGAAACAATCCTGCATGAGACATGCGTGAAGAGATGGAAGATCCAAAATAACAAACATCAGGCATCAAACCAAAGTTCCACAATGAATTGGTGTGTGGTATGCTTGACATGAGGATAGTTTTACTAGTGATCGGTCAAATTGAGCTGTATAAGAAGCTGAGACACAGTTTTTTCTCCCCAGCACATGCAAGGCAACTTTCTTCAAGACTGAGAGCAGTTTGCATGCTACTCATTCATTATCATTGCATCACCGCCAACCTGCCACACTTGTTGGGAGGCTCCAGAAAAGGAGATGAGGAGGGAAGAGGAGAAGGAACGGGAGGAAAAGGATTAAGATGAGGAGGAGAAGGAGGAGGAGGAGGAGGAGGAGGAGGAGGAGGAGGAGGAGGAGGAGGAGGAGGAGGAGGAGGAGGAGGAGGAGGAGGAGGAGGAGGAGGAGGAGGAGGAGGAGGAGGAGGAGGAGGAGGAGGAGGAGGAGGAGGAGGAGGAGGAGGAGGAGGAGGAGGAGGAGGAGGAGGAGGAGGAGGAGGAGGAAGAAAAGGAGGGGCGGCGAGGAGGAAGGGGAGGAAGATGACGGCAAGGATGCAGATAAGCATGACGACAACGACGATGACGACGACGACGACGACGACGGAAACGGTGCCACCAAAGCCGCCGCCACCGCTGCCACGGCCAATGATGGCAAAAACATCAATGACCATGATGACAACGATGCTGCTGCCGCCGACAGCAACAATGAAGACAAAGACGAAGACGATGATGAAAATGGGCATGAGGAGGAGGAGGAGGAGGAGGAGGAGGAGGAGGAGGAGGAGGAGGAAAAAGAGGAGAAACCAGGGAGAGTAGATGCGTTGACCCCTATGGGTCTCCACCCTTTTGCTGCCAACTTCCGCCTCCTGACCCATCTGTGGCTTGACCTGCCCCTTGGTTACTTGGAAAAACATGAGATAATCAGGTTTCTACCGACTTAAAATAACCAGTTTGAAGGCTCCGCCCAATTTTCAGGGTTCACCATGCCATCCGGGACAAGATGGCAGTGATCTGTTCTGAAAATATGCTGGATCTGCTGCAGCCGTGAGGGCGGCTGAGTGAGTTAAGGAGGCCTTGTATGCGACGGCGCCGTGCAAGGGGGCACTTCCTCAGTCCATTGGCGTGGGAGACCTTTGGCGGCCTGGGAGACGAGTTCCGGATCTTCCTCCGCCGATTGGCGCAGCTCTGTCTTGCTCATGGGCCCTGCCAGTTCTCAGCTGAGGCCTTTGAGCATTAGGCCCAGCAGGCGGTAGCAGTCCTGGCCCAATGCGCCTCCCTTTGCCAGTATCCGGGCCCAGTGTGCCGCCATCCGTTACTGCACTGTCTCCCAATCCCGGTCCCGGCCCCCTTATCCCCCGGAGGTTGCGCCGGCCTTAGCCTGTCTGATTCATGCGGGGTTGAGCCCGCCCTTGTGGGCCTCTAGCTTACATGCCCACTGTATTGTGCCATTGGTGACGGCTTTTATACAATGTGATTATGCCGGTCCGTGGTGGCTTTGCATGCTCCCATTTCTTAATACAGCTCTTCTATATATATGTGTGTGTATACATATATACACATATATATATGTATATATACATATATGTATATGTGTATATATGTGTACATGTATATATGTATATATGTATATATGTATATATGTATATATGTATATATGTATGTATGTATGTATGTATGTATGTATGTATATATGTATATATGTATGTATGTATGTATGTATGTATATATGTATATATGTATATATGTATATATGTATTCATGCTGAATGTGCAAGTGGAGCCAAAGAGAATCCAGAGGGGCATGGAGAGCTCCATCCTGACCTCATCCTCTACAACTCTAGTCAGGGTGCGGTCTGCGTGGTGTACGTAACTACCGTGAACGCCTAGGGCTGTCAAGTGCGGGAGGATGGTAAGGCGTTGAAGGTGCCGGAGACTGTGATGGAGAAGAAGTAACAGGCGGCTTTGCCATGGAGGTTGCGAACAATGTTGTGGGAGACATTTGGCAGGCTGGGCCCAAATTGTTCGCTTCCTTTTCTGCGATCGCCTTGTTAGAAAAGGGGCTGCAGTCTTCTTGTGGGGGCAGATCAGTCAGGTTGAACAGCCCGGGTGGTGACCATTGGCGCCAAGCGGCTTCTTGTCACTGGGATTGGGAAACAATGCGGCAACATCTGTACTTCGAGGGAGACTTGGCATAGCACAACAGGAATATCCCCGGCCTCCTGCTCACTGCGAGTGTCCTAATTGCACTCTGGCTCTTGCTGACTCAGACCCACTAGAGGAGGAGCAAAGTCATTCTCCTCTTTTTTTTTTCCCTCTCTTCTCCCTTCCTCTTTGATGCCTTCCTTCCATGCTTGTCACTGCTTTGATTCTTCTTTCTTACTTCTTCCACCCTAATGTGCTTTGGGTAGCAGCGTCATTTTCCTCCAGCACGTGCTTGTTCCAATTTGTGGTAGAGTTTTTTTTTTTTCAATACAAATTTATAGAAATGGAAAACATGCAAGCCGCCCCTGCACCGGCACATCTACGGGGTATAAAAAGTGTCGCCGCCACCAACGGCACATGAACGGTGGTAGTGAGACAGGAGTAGAAATAGAAAGGGTGTCCTAGGTACCGGCAAAGACCGGTTCAACCGAACACAGAACGGATAGCCCAAGGGCAAGTGGAAGCCCCACACCATGTAATAGCGGAAGATCCTCTCCCTCCGAGCGGTCATCCGCCGCCGCACAACGCACGATACTGTAGAAACGGATGGCCGCACACTGGCTGCGCACACCAGCGATGGAGACCCGCTGTGCCACAATAGCCACCGCACGCTGGGCCCAGCGCTCAAACACCTCTGCAGAACACCGTCGTGGCCCATGTGCCAGACAGATCCTGGCGAGGCGGGCCAGGAAGGACCAGAAGTGGTCGCCCATGCCGCCCAAGGTATCCCATGCAAGAGGGCGCATGTGGCGCCCTGGCCATGCCGTCGGGCGATACCGCTCCACCTTGCCCCTCTCTGCTGCCTCCACCGCCACACCTGGCCCGGATGCTCTGTCCCCCTGGGGATCCACCGTAGTCACATCAAGGACCCAGGTCAGGCCTGACTCAGGGTCTGACAGCGTCAGGTCCGGACGTGGCTCGCCCGGCGCCCCATCCGTCTGGCGAGGCACGCCCCCGCTCTCAACCGTAAATGAGAGCCGGTGCTCGCGGAAGATGTCGGCCAGCTCATCCCTGATGGCGTTGTGAACGCGCTGGATGGTCCCGTCAATCCGGCGTCTCCTGGTCACCGCTCCCGGGTCCATACCATCAAGGCCTACTTGCTCCTGGTGGGGCAGGGGGAGCCCCAACCACAGCTGGGCATGAAGACGAAAGTCTGCCGGGGCCAGGTACGTCCGATCCTGTCGGCCGGGTGGAGTCGCCTGCAACCAGAGGGTACTGCCCCTCGTCGCCGTCGCCAAGCACCGCTTGTGGGCATGGCGCTCACAGCCACGCCGGTGGGCGCATGCCTCTGGGCCCCCCTGTGCATACCCATAGCGTCTCTGCGACAGACGGCCACACGCCGCAATCCAACCCTCCCGCCGAAACGAGTACCACTTTCTGCACATCCGCTGGTACTGCCCCGGCTGTACGCCCTGCTGCAGCGCCTCCAGTGTAGGCAGGGTCGCAAACACCGGCCTAGGCAGCTCCTCCTCCACTAGGTCCCACCACGGTGCCAAGTGCTCTAGCGCACCATCCGTTGGAAGGAAGGCGGTGAACTCGCTGGTGAGGGCCGGCAAAAGACTCCCTGTGGAGCAGGCATAGGCTAGTGGAGCCCGGTCTCTCGCCCCCAACAGACCCGCACCGCCAGCAGCGAATGGCAGCTGCAACTGCCATCGAGCCAGACGCTGTAGCTCAAAGGCCGCCAACCCCACCTCCTGAGCCTGTGCAATCTGAAGGAGGCGTAGTACTGCATCCCAAATGGCCTGATCGAAGCGGTGCAGAGTCTACAGCCAATGCTCCTCAGGTGGGAGCGCCCGCATGCAAAAGTCCACGCGGGGGATGATGTACAGTCGGATCAGGGTCATAGCCGCCTGCACCTCCTCCATCCGGCTCACTTGCGGCAGACCCCGCAGCTGTAGCCATCCCTCTGCCCACGCTACCTGAAAAACTGCGTCGCCCACCGAGCACCCCAGCAACACAACGCCGTCCCGTCGACAAGGAAGCCCAGAGAGCACCTGCGGCACCTCCGCCTCCATCCGCCGCAGTAGGAGGCACTTCTGTGGCTGGATGTGTCGGCCACGTAGTGCCGCTGCCGCAACCATGGAGGTGAAGGCTGCCGCCAGGGGCTGTGAAGGTGCGGTCACCGTCGCATCGTCCTGATAGGCCCCCACATGGCCTCGACGCTCCCCCCGAGCCAGCGTCAGCACCTGGGACCCTGCCTCGAGCACTGGGGCAAGAGCAAGGTCGAACAAAGCAGGGCCCAGGGGATCTCCCTCGTGTACACCTCGGGCACTCTCCAGCNGCAACCATGGAGGTGAAGGCTGCCGCCAGGGGCTGTGAAGGTGCGGTCACCGTCGCATCGTCCTGATAGGCCCCCACATGGCCTCGACGCTCCCCCCGAGCCAGCGTCAGCACCTGGGACCCTGCCTCGAGCACTGGGGCAAGAGCAAGGTCGAACAAAGCAGGGCCCAGGGGATCTCCCTCGTGTACACCTCGGGCACTCTCCAGCACCGCCGGTGCGCTGACACCGAAGAAGAGCAGGTGCGTCGGGGTGGTGTAAAACTTTCGCAGGAACGGGATCCACATGCCAAGACCCCCATCTCGCACCCCCTCAAACACCGCCGCCCGCTCCACCTCGTTAAAGGCGTTGCGGACGTCGAGCCGAAGTAGCCAAAAGTCAGGGTTGGCCGAGAGGATGGCACGCACCCCACGAACCAGCGCCCCCGCACCCTCCGACACTCCTACGCCGAACTGGTGAGGCCGAAGTGCTCGGTGCAAGCGGATCCTGTCCCGTAGGAGGAGGAGTCGGCCAGCGAGCCGGACACAAACCTCACCCACCGCCAACGGCCGGACCCCTTCTGCCTCCGTAGCTCCCTTCAAGATAGGGATGAGTCTGCTCCGGCCCATGCACGTCGCCGGCTCTGCCGGCATGGCCCCATCCAGCATAGCTCGTATGACACCCCCCACGCCCTCCATGCACGCTGGTGAGTCCAAGGCCAGGTCACAAAGCAGGTCCATAGTGAGACCAAGAGGACCTGCTGCCGAACCCCGAGGCGCGTCCCGCAGCGCCTCCTCCATCATCTCCTTCGTCACCCCAGCAGCACCACCCCCCGATGTCTGGAAAGAGTGTACCCACGCCGGGATGGGCACCTCGGCGGGAGGATGCCGCTCTCTGAGAGCAGCCAAAGTCATGGCCGTACCTGCTGCTGGCGTACATCCCTCAAACTGCTGCATCGCCCTCGATAATGCCCCAGCATGCACCATACTGGCCGCGCACTCGCGTGCTCTCGCCCCCTCCTCACCCTGCTCTGTCGCCGCCTGTCGCGTGAATGGGCGGGCCGCCACCCAAGCCCGCTGCGCGGGACGCACTGAGGTACAGGCCTCATCCAAAAGCCCCGCCCAGTCACCCGCCTCAAACCGGGCACATCGCTCAAGGACGACGTTGTCGGCGGAGCGAAGATCAGGGTAGGCCTGGCCGCGGGTGCTAATCTGCCGACCGCGCCAGAGCGGTCTGTGTGGGGCTGATGGAAAGGCGGGGTCCCCCTGCTGCTCCTCGAAGGAAGGCACTCGACATAGCAGCACCTGGAAGTGGAGGAGGAGCATCCACTTGCTGCAGAAGGCTCCGGGCGGAAGGTCCGGCTGAAGAACCCAGGAGCAGCAGCGTTGGAGGAGAAGACCTACCCAACGGCGGGCCTCCCCGTAAAGGCGCGCCAGCACCGGTGGAGCTTGAACCATCCTCTCAAATCTGCCCCCCTCTACCTGTATCGCACCCCCTAGTAGCTCCCATGTGAAGCCCTCAAGAGCCTCCCATGCTGTCGTGATGTCTGGCATCAGAAGTGCTGGTCTCTCATCCGGAGGCAGCAGGAGGCCCTGCACCCCCTATAGCACTAGCTCCTGTGTCACCAGCAGATCCTCTCCTCGGAGTGTGACTAGCAACTCTGGCACGCCCTGACACTGTCTACGGCCTGGTGCTGGTAGAAACTGACCCATCTTGGAGAGGAAATCTGCCACACTGTTGAGTTCCCGGCCCAACCAGTGCCACTGGATCAGCCCGAGGCCTCGGGCGACGGCACGAGCCTCATCCCGTCGACGCCGAAGTCGCTTTAGCATGACCCTGGCCGTGCCCTGCATCTGGGTAATGACAAGTCGGGAATCCCCCACGACAACCAGACCCTGGAGATGTCGCTGGTGAGCCAAGGTCAGGCCTGCTGTCAAGGCTGCGTACTCGGCGTCGTTGTTAGTTGCTTCTCCTTCCAAATTAAGCCAGGTGGAGGAGAGAGGCACACCGTGCGGGTCAAAAAGCACCGCCCCCGCACCCCCCACTCGCTCTCCAGATACCTCCGCCGTCCCGTCAAAGAAGAGCAAGTGGGAGCGGTGGGGGGAGGCAGGGGCAGAAGGACTGAGGAGTAGGGGAACATGAGGTGGAGTTTTCCCACTTCTTTACGATAAATGATAGAGAATGCAAGTCAGAAGAAGAGCGAGAGAGAGAGAGAGAGAGAGAGAGAGAGAGAGAGAGAGAGAGAGAGCGGGGACAGCAATTTGCAGTAATGGTGACAAGTGCACAGGCAATGATGAGAATAGGAATGAACATGAAATCTTCGGCCTTGATGATGATGTGATAGTGATTCTTTAGACACAATGATGAGGGTGACAACAAAGACCGACAACTTCGATCACAGAAACGATGACAATGGCAACCGCTACGACAATGACAGTGGCTGCAACAATGTGATGCTGGTGGTGACTTGCAATAAAGGCAAGAATGATTTAAGATGGGACAGCCGGTGTCGGCAATGATGAGAATCGATATCATCAGTAACCTTAAGAAGTCTGAGAACTGCAAGTTGGTTACTCACAGCGTCTGAAAAGTAATCAGACTGCTGATCGATGCTGGAAGGTTCCCAGTAAATGAATTGTTGTTCAGGTACCTATAGCTCTTGCATTCAAGAGTGGTGCATGTGTAAAGAGACATCAAACTCGCAAAGGCCAAAAGTGCGAGGGATTTTCCACGATGCACTTGGTGAGGATTCTCCTTTCAAACATGCTTCGTAGGGCCCAAACCTGAGACATAATTCTCTGGCAAAGGTATCGGCAGCATGCGACACAGCTACATCACATACTCGGCCAAAACGTCCCAATTTTTTACACGGGGTGCATGCTGGAGAACTGTCGCTTTTGACCATCAAAAGTGCCCACTTTCTCCTCACCAGAAGGAGGAGTTGGACGCTCTCCCATGTTAGGCTAACTGTGTCTTTCCTTGCACTTTCTTCCGCCTCCATGTGCAATGGGTTGCGTCTGCGACTTAGGGTGTGTGCCGGTCCTTCTCATAAACAATGATGCTTCTACCAAAGGAGGTACTCTGCTTGTACTTCTCCAATCTGACAAGCTTTGTGGATTTTCAGCTTGATTGTCCAGATCACCAGAACAGCAGCAAGTCAAGTAACAGCCTCACAGATGGAAACAATAGCAGCAGGAACAGCAAAACCATTCGCAAGCAGAAGAGAACAGGAAAACCATCAACAACAGCAGTTGTGCCAGCCAAGGCGGAGACAACGTCACAGACAGCAAGGGCAAAGAAATCCCTGTTTTTCATGCAGATAATGGAGGAAACAAGTCTGCAATTTCTATCTGATGCAATTTTTGCCCCGGAACTCACAGGGTTTTGAGGCTACGCAACGCACTGATGAATGCAGGAATTCTTCCATTCAGCCGATTGCTGAAGAGAGCTCTGCAGTCCGTTCAACGAAGGGAAGTTGCATGTTGAGGTGACAATCATGGCAGGATGGTGAGGAGAATCTGGAGGAGGACGTGGAAGATGAGGAGGAAGCTGGGGAGGAAGAAGGATGGGGGGGGGAGGGGGGGGGGGGGATAGGAACGGCAAGGACAGCAAGGATGACGAGGGCAAAGATGTCAAAAATGAACAAGGACAAAGATAGCCGCAAAGAGTGCGATGGCGCCTCTGGAACACTCGTACCATTCCTTTTGCCCTGGAAAAGAGTCTCCTCTATCCTTGACGCTTGTTTCCTTGCTTTCCCTCTCGTCTTTCTTGTGCCGTGGGTGGCGGCTGTTACATGTTTTCATACCCCGTAGATGTGCCGGTCAGGGGCGGCATGTGCATGTTCCTTCATATTAATCAAGATTTACAACCAAAAAAAAAAGAAAAAAAAAGGGACATGAGTGGAGATGGGAGGCTCACAGTGTGTGAAGTTGTTCAAGGGCAGTGAGAGAGGCTGGTAGGCTACCGGTGAGCCGGTTGTTGCTGAGATACCTGCAGCTCATGGAATGTTGACCAAGGAAAATGATATCGAGATCTCAAACTTTTTGCAAAACCCACAGAATACATTTGTGAACTTGGCAGGCTGCCTGTGAGCTGGTTGCTGCTGAGATCCCTGCAGCCGGTGGACTGTTGACCACACAAATGAAACATGTATGCTTACGCATACTCGTACATACACACATGTGCACATGTACATGTTTGGAAAGGCAATGGCATTCATATCTTTGATCACTTAAATGTCCAGAATCTCATGAATGAAGCTGTCAGGCTACTGGGGAGCAGGTTTGTTGATGAGATATCTGAGCCTTGTGAAACGTTGCGCATGCAACAAGGCCGCATGTAACCAGCCACACAGCGGTACAGAAAATGACTAAGTGATGGGCAATCCAGGATTGTAGTTGCAACTTATTCACTGCATCAGAATCAGTCACACGCAATTGACTTAAGACTAGCAACAGTATCTAGGGATGTTGGAATTCTACTTGAAGCAACAATAATCCTTATGGATCTGAGACGTGATGTAGCCCCATACGAGGTGGAATTGCACATGCTGTGAGTGAGATACTTCACACCAGAAGCAAGAACGCATGTCTGGCACTCACACATTCTGAAGACGGACGAGGGTGCTGACCATCTGTGGGATCGTTCCGGTGAGCTGGTTCTCGTTGAACGACCTGCAGCTCATACACGTCTCCAACCGCGTCATGTTGTTGGATATGGAACTCGTTGTCACGGCAATCCTCAAATGATGCACATGCAACTGCGTCCAAATTCGCAACTATGTGTGCTCTGTGGACATGTGTAGCTCTGACATGTGGACAGTCCTCATGCCACATCTTGAAAGAGGTGCCAAAAGAAGGGAGGGCTTGGTCGAGCACGCAACTGGATATCAGCCACTGCCACAACACCAGCCATTACCATGGCAATGTTCAATGGAAAGGACAGTGATGCTGGCAATGGCAACAGTGATGATGAAGCCGTAGATTGTGATGATGTGATGGAGGAGGCAGCTGCAACAACAACCATGGCACCGACGATAGTGGCAGTGTGATGGTGGAAGTAATGGCAATGACCAGGAGGATGATGACAGCAGCGAAAACGACAACAGCATCGTTGACGGCAACGGCGATGGCAATAATGACGATGACAATGATGACCATGATGGCAATCACGTCAACAACTACGACAATGACAAGGACAGTGGCGGCGGCGGCAGCGACGATGACGACAACGACAACGACGGTGGCGGCGGCAGTGCAGGCAGCAACGTTGAGGATGACGACAACAACAACGACGACGATGACGACAACGACAATGATGACGAGGATGATGACGACGACGACAACGACGACGACGACGACGACGACGAAGACAACAAAAACAACGACGACGACGATGACGACGACGACGACGTGGATGACGACAACGATGACGACAATGACGACGACGACGAAGGCGACGACGACGACGACGACGACGACGACAAGGACGACGAAGACGACGGCGACGACGACGACGACGACGACGACGACGACGACGACGACAACGACGACGACAAAGAATATGACATTGCCAGTGGGATGAAGATAAGACGACGACAGTCACCACAACAATGAATATTGAACAGTAGCAACAAGGTTATAAATGCAAGTGTGATGATACAGATACCGATGATATGCACGACAGCAAACGATGGTTGCAGTAAAAATGGCAATGACGATTGTAAATGATGCTGCAAAATGTGCTTCATCACAACCATCCCAGGTCACTTGACTTTCTGAAACGCTCACAGATGATCAAGATTTGTCAGGGTGCTGAGGGAGTCTGGGATGCTGCCGGTCAGCTGATTGTGAAACAGATACCTGCATGCATCCAGTGCATCATGCGGACATGTGCATGGATGAAGACAAGCTTAGAAACGGAATACAGCAAGCCCATTGCTCTGGTTGTTGGCACACCTCATCATTGCGGTACATCTCCTGCATCTTGTGGATTATGAAAGCCCGCACATGGAAAATGAACACCACGCAGAACATCGAGTCAATTTCTTATGCGAACATCGAGTCAATTTCTTCCACAAACTGGGCAGGGATTGGCTGCCATTCAGGGTCATCTATGGCCTATGCAAACACATGTGCCTTAGCCCTTGCGTTCTAGAAGACTTCATGGCACTTGCATAAACTGCTGAAATGTCCCCATTGGGAACCATAACTACAATACCAGATGGCACTAGGTATTGCATGAGGCCATGTTGGCGGTTCCGCAATCCTCAAACCCATTCAGAGTGTTTCAGCTGCACTGATAATGACACAACAGGGGCACTGACAATGACACAACAGTAGCACTGGCAATGAAACAACAGTGGCACTGGCACCTTTGTGATGCAATTTGGCATGCAGTATGGCTTCATGGAACTGCATTAAGCAGCCTCATTATGCAATGTGAATGACTCTGTGCAAAAAAATGCATAAATGTACGTTGTCTGGGAACCTTCCTCAGCTCCATCAGCAGCACCATCAATAGTGCACGGTTGTGTGGGCCACTCACAAAGCTCTGAGTCGCTTCAAGGCAGAGAGAGATGCAGGAATGCTGCCAGTGAGTCCATTGTAGGGCAGGGATCTGCAGATTTGACGTGAATTTGACAAATCGTTCATTTGCCACTATGAAGTTTTCACACCATGCATTTGTCAGGCCGTGCATTTGCCACCACATGAATTTGACAAACTGTGAATTTTCCACCGCAAGAATTTGTGTTGTGCATTTTTCACACTGTGCATTAGTCAGATAGTGTTTGTCAAACAGTGCTTCTTCCAACATCACGTGCTTCTTCCAACAAGGAGTACCAGGAACTTGGTGCCACGACTTTTAGAGGATGATTGTGCAACCACACTGCAGGCTTTGACAAATTTCTCATCTGACATTTTTTGTGTGTGCGGAAGGCTCCCACGTTTCCCCCTTCATTTTCTTGGATGCACACCAGGAAACAGCCTCGGCGCGAATTTGACGCCTGTTGAATTCCTGACAGCATGCGCCAACTGCAGAGTCGATGCCGAGGATACAAGAATCCTAGCTGTCTTGGAAAACCTCTAAGACATCGACACAATCTTTCTGTACTTGTTTCAGAGTATGTGAGATTGCACATTCTTCAGGCGATGCATGTTGCTTTCCTGCGACCTGCGTACATTGCATCCTATAAGGGCCAAGTTCGCATGATATGACACCTGCCCCCCCCCCCCCCCCTATCCCACCCTCCAAGAGCTTGCTTTGTTCTCCACAGTGCAATGCCATGTCACTTGCCGCACACAAAATCATCAACCACTGACAAAGCCGTAAGTCTGGTGAGGCAAGTGAGCGCCACGGGAAGGCTGGCATTGAGATTCGCCAGCTCTCCATACAAGTGCCTGTGAGAAAACCGCAGGATGGAAACAGTTCAGACGTTTTGCAAAACGCTTACGATACATTCACCTTGAGGCCACTAACCGCCAATGGAAGGCTAGCACTCAAGTTTGTCAGTTCGAGTCACCTGAGGGAAAGCTGATGTTCACTGCTCGTGTGTCAATGAGAGGTCTAACGGATACAGGAGCATGCCATGCACTGCTTTGCCTACTTGCCACAAGACAGCAAACACAGGATAGTAAATGAATGATGAAGCAGAAGAAGAAGAATAAGAATAAGAAAAAGAACAAGAACAAGAACAAGAACAAGAAGAAGATTAAGAAGAAGAAGAATCAGGAGGAGGAGGATGAGGAGGAGGAGGAGGAGGAGGAGGAGGAGGAGGAGGAGGAGAAGGTGTTAGCCGTAGTGGTAGCTGTAGCCGTAGCGGTAGCAGTGGCAATAGAGGTGGCCGTGGCGGTGGCGGTGCCGGTAGCGGTGGCTGTAGTGGTGGCGGTAGCGGTCGCGGTCGTGCTCGCGGTCGCGGCCGCGGCCTCGGCCTCGGTCGCGGTAGCGGCAGCGATAGCGGCAGCAGTAGCGGTAACAGTGTAACGGTAGCGGTAGCCGTAGCGGTAGCGGTAGCGGTAGCGGTCGTGGTAGAGGTATCGGTAGCTGTAGCGATAGCGGTAGCGGTAGCGGTAGCGGTAGCGGTAGCGGTAGCGGTAGCGGTAGCGGTAGCGGTAGCGTTAGCGGTAGCGTTAGCGGTAGCGTTAGCGGTAGCGTTAGCGGTAGCGTTAGCGGTAGCGTTAGCGGTAGCGTTAGCGGTAGCAGTAGCGGTAGCGGTAGCAGTAGCAGTGGCAGCAGAAGCAGTAGCAGTAGCAATAGCAGTAGCAGAAGCAGTAACAATAGCGGTAGCGGTAACAGTATCAGTAGCAGTAGCAGTAGCAGTAGCAGTCGCAGCAGCAGTAGCAGTCGTAGTAGCAGTAGCAGTAGCAGTCACAGTAACAGTAGTAGTAGTGGTAGTAGTAGTAGTGGTGGTGGTGGTGGTGGTGATGGTGGTGGTGGTGGTGGTGGTGGTGGTGGTGGTGGTGGTGGTGGTGGTGGTGGTGGTGGTGGTGGTGGTGGTGGTGGTGGTGGTGGTAGCAGCAGCAGCAGCAGCAGCAGTAGCAGCAGCAGCAGCCGCAGCAGTACCACCAGCAGCAGCAGTAGTAGTAGTGATGGTGGTAGTAGTAGTAGCAGCAGCAGCAGAAGAAGAAGAAGAAGAATAACAAGAAGGATAAGCGAAAGCAGAGGCAGAAGATGATGATGATGAAGAAGAAGAAGAAGAAGAAGAAGAAGAAGAAGAAGAAGAAGAAGAAGAAGAAGGATCAAGAGGAGGAGAAGAAGATCTGGCCTTGGCGCAAGTTCTGGAGGCAGGGTCACGGACACTGTCAGGTGCACACAGAGGGAGGTGGGGTCATATGGGCGCCTTCCGGGATGACGAGACGGCAGCACTCCGTGGCCTGTGATGTCAGCTGCTGAAATGCCTCCTGCTGCAGAGGTCAGAGGAGGTGGTTTCGCTCTCCTTTGTGGGGCTCCCATGAAGGTGTCATGGTCCTGGGTTGCCAAGTCGGCTCTGAGTCCTTCTGAGTGTCGAGGGCAGAGGAGTGGCTTCAGGAGCAGGTGCGCAGCATCCCACAGCGCAGCCGGATGGAGGAGGTGCAGGCGGCGATGACGTTGCTCCGCTTTTGTGTTGTGCCTCGAGCGAATTTCTACGTGCGTGCTATCCCCTCGGAGGAACACTGGCTGCCGGTGCTGTACAGGTTCGATTCGGCTTTTGGGAGGCAGCGCTCTAGCTCCTCCAGGCAGCAATAGCGTCAGCGGTGGGAACAAAAAGCTTGGACCTGCAAAGGTTTGGCGTGATAGCAGCTTCCGTTTGCCTTTGGTGGGGCAGGGCTGCTAGTGGCCAGGAATCGAGGTCCCCGTTTTATGAGCTCTCATATGAGGTTGGCCCGGACGGTAAGCTTGAGCTCTTCCCCCATTGTGTGCTAGAGTGGAGGAGGAGCTGCCCCAGCAGGTGTTTCAGGCCCTGCCCTCAACCGAAGCGATGCAGTCAAGCTCCAAAGGCAGCCTCTACCGGCAAATGTGTTTCGCATTTCAGCTGGACCTGTAGATTTAGTAGGCGGGAGCTATGGCACAGCAATACTGCGGCTGCATGGAGGAGACACGGGAGCAGAGTGCACGTCACGTTGGTAGCGTACGCCAAGTGCACCAACCCCGTTGAGCGACGGCGACAAGGGGGAGCTTGTTGTGGTTGCAGGCCACTCCGTCGGGGGTGCTAGACTGGACAAACTTGGCGCCAGCGGACTTCTGCCTCAATGCCAAGTTGTGGCTTAAGCTACCTCTGTCCTCCTTTGAACTTGTTGGGATGGGTGGGTTGGATCCGGCGAAGGTCGCCTGGTGGCAGCGTAGGGTGGCCACTATTCAGCGGGTTCAGAACGTCTTCTGTGATGAGTTGGTAGCAATTTGCTGGGAGCACGATCTCCCTGTGCAGGGGGGGGGGGGGGGGGGGGGGGGGGNNNGGGGGATCTGACGCCAGAGGATTGAGAGACAGGCACTGTCTGGGTGCTCGACGCCATGACAGTGGATGCGCAGGACAAGAAGACCACGGGGCCCCGGAGGATAGTCGTGGCAGGCAAGGAGGCAAAGGTGGCCAAGTATAGCGCGGCCCCATTTCAGGGTTACTTCACGCGTCCGCTGGCGTGAGCGACCCTGGGCAACATTGGGGATCAGTTCTGGGTCTTCCTTGTGAGCTTGGCAAAGATTTACCTGACGGACCGTAACATTGGTTGGCCAAGCCGTTTGAGCACTGGACCCAGTGGGTTGTAGCCGCATTGGCTCAGCGAGTCTCCATTGCAAGCATCCGCAGCCAGTGCACGTCATTCAGCTAATCAGCGTCACGCATGGCAAGGCCAGTGAGCCGTACCCTGAGGATGAGGCCATACCGCTGCCAGGGGGTAGGGATGCTGAGCGTGTTGGCATTCTGTTTCTTTGTGGGGTTGAGCCAGTTTACATTGGTGGCTAGCTGGCCTTCCTTTTTGCCTTATTGTGCCGTGGCAGTTTAACTCTTTACCACGTGGTTGTGCCGGTCCATAGCACCGTACCTTTTCTTCTTTGTCATTCAATACATGCACTCATTCAAGAAGAAGAAGAAGAAGAAGAAGAAGAAGAAGAAGAAGAAGAAGAAGAAAAAGAAGAAGAAGAAGATGATGATGGTGATGATGATGATGATGATGATGATGATGATGATGATGATGATGATGATGATGATGATGGTGGAGCACCAAGAGGAGGAGGAGGAGGAGGAGGAGGA
>SZWC01007761.1:63872-86372 GCA_023375785.1 Penium margaritaceum | reverse complement strand
GTTACAGGACTGTCTGCTGGTCTTCGTTTTTTGGCCTTACCACTACGGATACTAGTCAGGTGTAAGCTCGCCGGACACTCAAGTTCCTTTGCTGCTTCAGCTCTTCCGTCTCGCTGATGTTGATGATGACTGAATCGCCAGTTCTGCTCCGCGTCTCCCTCCAGTACCAGGCACTTCATGGATTTCCGTCCGCGCTTCCTCTTTCGCGTCGCGTCAAATGACCGACGCGATCCGAAAACGCCAACCCTGTTTCAGTAGGGGTTTAGTCAGGGGAGAGGGAGGATGGGACGTCCGGAGGCCTTGTGTCCTTACGACTGGCAACTCAGCATCGTGCGCTCCAGATATCTACACTTTCAAGGGAGATCGAATCATCGTCTAGAATCGTGACCGTCGGTATGACGTCTACCGATGATTGTCGTCGCGGATTTCGCTGAAGGAAAAAAAAGTATACTACGAACCAAATGTCGGTCAAGCCAGATAGGCCAGCTAGGCGAAATGGGCGCGCGGCCGGAATCGGTGAAGAAACGGTTCCATTCCTAGACCGTACTTCCGACGGAATTCTTAAGTCGACAAATATAAGAGAGAGAGGAATGAAGAGACAGAAAGGAAGAAGAGCGTAAGCGCGCAACCGAAAAACATCGAGAAGAATTCCAGTCGGGGAACCTGAATTCGTAAATGACAAGGCTCTGAAAATCGAATCCCTTTGTCAAAGAAGTTCTCTCTAAACGAAGACTATTTCGAAGGGTCATCCTAGACCTTATGAAATGATCGACTACGTCAGTAAACAACGCCCGTGTTAAGTGACTGAAACGGGACCCTCCCTATGGATGGCGGGGCTCGCCAGAGCACGACAAACGTAATGACGGGTAGACAACTGAGGGGTCATTTGGATAGCACCACACGGCCTCTGAGTGGTCACAAAAACGGTCAAGGAACCCAAATGGATGTTTGGTTAGCCTGACGACCACACAGAAGATATTTTGGAGCGAGGTTTCTCATGGGCTTCGTTTGTGGCCACGTCGACTTCGCTGATGCTCACCCGACGACCGAACTATGACTTCAGAACAAGTTCGCGTAATGAAATGGACCGCTCGACGCACTAACGAGTAAAAATGAATCCACATCCATAGAGAGTCAACGGAGCAACTATTATGATGAGAAATGATTGCAGGCTCACTAGACCACTGGTGAACAGTGCCACGTCATTGTGTGGCCATCAAAAACCGAGTCGCGGGGCAAATGTGGTGACATCCAAACTACCCCTGATATCCACGTCACGCAACCATAGTCAGCAATTTCCGACACGCGGAGGAGGAAAACGAAATTCTAACAGGGTTTTGAAAAGGGCAGTGACGAATGTCAAATTCCTGGAAGGACACACAAACATATCAACGTTTTGCGGGGTACTCCAGAATAACAGTTTTTCGGGGGACACAAAAACATCACATTTTGTGAGAGGCACACAATAATGTCACATTTTCGGAGGAGCACACAGAAATATTAGGGAACGACTCTGTTACTTTACGGCAGGGCAGACAAAAATGTCAAGTTCTTCGTGGTCGTGCCACATCAACATACTGATCATTCATCAACATTTTTCTAATATTCGTCTGGTTTCTTTCATTTGCTCACTGCAAAAAGAAGAAATCTTATTCTTTTGTCAAGTTACAAGTTAGTAGTTACGTATCCTTTTATGACAAAACACGACCTCAACTATGAGTCCATCTCGTTGTCGCTCGCTTGAAGATGTCGACCTTGGCAACTATTTGCTTTTTTTAAAACAAAAAAAAGCAATTTCGAATGAGTACACGAAGATATCACCTTTTTCAAAGACATAAAACTACTTTTTGGGCACATGGAATCAACCGATTTCAAACATTTTCCTTGATAATACTCTCGGTGTTCTTGTGGGATTCATCCTCCTTTCACACGTACATAAGTGTTCCTACAACAATTAAACTTCCATTCACCACTCCTCATGTAGCCTATGAGACAAGTATCTTCCCTTCTCGTAACAATACAATACTACGATGCATGTAATTATGGTGCTACATACATCAAAACATGTTTGTAAATTTTCATTTATTCCAAGTTTCACTGATGGAATGAATCAAAATTAGCATAATTTAGCTATCACAACCCATGTTTTTTCAATGATAAGCATAAGCAATTTCATAAATGTTTTCATGGTGCCAAATATATCGGTAAATGTATGTGAAATTACTTGTGCTCCAAATGTGACTTGTGGCATCACTCATAATGAGCATACTTTAGCTGTCCCAACACATGGTCATAGCTAATTCATAACTAGTATACTCATTTTTAGTTGTTCCATATGTCGCATTTGGAATAACATTAACTTTACAAATACTTATTGCTGTATTTGACACCACGCTAATGTTTATCAACATTAACTTATCATTACAGGAAGGGAAGATATTTTTCTCACAAGGTACATGAAAAAGAGTAGTTAGTGGAAGTCTAATCGTTATACAAACACTTTTGTATGTATGAGAGGAGCATGAATTCCACGAAAATGCCGAGAATATTATTCAAGAATATGTTTTAAAATAGTTGATTCCATGTGCCCAAACAATTTTTTTCTCTTTGAAGCAGGTGATCACTATTGTGTACTCATGAGAAATGTGGCATTTTTCTGTGTCCTTTGAGAAACCATTTTATTCTTGTGTTTTAAAAAAGAAAAAGCAAATAGTAGCCAAGGCCGACATTGTCAAGCCAGCGGCAAAGAGAAAGACTCGTAGTCGAGTTTGTGTTTTGACAAAAAAGGATAAGTAACTGCTAACTTCTAACTTCACAAAAGAATCATAGTTCAACTTTTTATAATTAGAGAAAGAAAGAAAGCGAACAAACATTAGACAAAAATTGATCATCAGTATACTCATCATCAAAGAACTTGACATTTCTTTGTGCCCCGCAAGAAAGAGAGGGTCATTTTGTGACATTTCTATATGCCCCTCCAAAATTGTGACATTTTCGTGTGTCCCTCACAAAAGTTGACATGTTTTGTGTCGCTGGCAAAAAATGACATTTAGCGTGCCACATAGAAAAGTTGACAATTTTGTGTACACTACCAGGAATTTGACATTTTTGTGTTCCTTTTTCAAAACCCTACTAGAATTGTGTTTTCCTTGAGGCCAAGTTACAGGGTACACTACGGTAGTTGAGGGTCTCCGACCCTCAACTCATCCCATCCGTCATCCACACGCTAGGACCTTCTCGAGCCACGTGGCACACTAGCGCTACATTCCTCTTAAGAGAGGAATAGACCCGTGTGTACAATGGGTGTGGAACCCTGGTGCTTTAATCTCAAATGTAGCAAACAGACGGGAAGCCTGGCCCACTGAGCCAAAATTGCAATAGTTGAAGGTCTCCGACTCTCAACTCATCCCATCCGTCACCCCACAGGCCAAGACCTGCTCGAGCCACATGGCACACTGTCGCTACATAATTTGTCTTCCAATTTTTTTCGTGTATGGACTCAAAGTCAAATTTGCGTTTTACAAATGCACACCTCAAAATAGGCAACAAAAAGCCATGTAGCTGCTCATTCTCTTCACGCATTATCTCGTCAAGAAGAGTGTATTTGCTCTTGCAAATTCTCTCAACGAAAATGATTTTGTACATTGTATTTGTCTAGCCTTCCCTGATACTAGGTGCATCGCTATCCATAACGGTAAGTGTACAACAAGGCCAGAGGTCACTACATGGCACTGTCACACATATCAACACTCCCCCATGACCCTAAGCCGACACAAACTTGGACACTCACAACACGACACAGACGTCACAAGACATGATGCGAGACTGAATTGAGATGTGAAACGAGACTGAACACAACATGATCATTGGCAGGCCACATCAACCAGGAGCGTCACGGGAACATAGCAAGCCAACGGAGTGAACTGGAGTCTTGAACGCATTGCTGCTTAGTGAATTCGTGAGGAAGTCAGCTCGCTCCTGTCGAGTGTCAACCAAGACAATGTGGACGACGCCTGAAGCCACACGCTCACGCACAAAATGGTGTTCAACATTGATATGCTCTGTGTGATTGTGATACATTCCATCATGCTCAGCAATAGCTTTCGTGTTTTGATTGTCATAGCACAAAGTGATGTAGCGGATGGGAACACGGAGATGCTGCAACAAGCGACACAGCCAAACACTCTCATAGGTGCCTGCACCGAAGTGCGACATGTTCGGCTTCACTAGAGTTGCGTGTAACACAATCCTCCTTGCCACTTTTCCACGAGATGGTTGTCCCAACGACAAGAAAGACATAGCCAGTTTGAGTGCAAGAATCTGCATCATGAGCCGAGTCACTGTCCGTGTAGCCATCGACGACCACGAACGGCTGTGCCCGGAACGGAGGCCCACTCCTGTAGTGGATAGTGCAAACGTGACGACGCACAACGCTGCCTCCATGTGGCATGCTCTCGGGCACTGGGAGAAAATGAGGAATTTCACAACAAAGGCGACATCTGCTCTGGTGGTGGTAGCCAGGTACATCAATCAGCCTATGACGCGTAGATAATCAGTGACATCCATTGGCTCCCCTGGTTTTGATACATCCAGAGTTTTCAGCGGCCTCTACCCAACAGGCGTCATCGGTGTTGATGCACTGGTTAGGGCCTCAAGCAGAGCGGCAAAGCTCTCCCCCTGGCTTGTGACGTAAGCCGCATGGTGAATTGAAGGACGTGACAGAAACATTCTTACTCAAGCTCTATGTCAAGAAAGACACATGTTGGACCCAAATCTGTTATCTTGTACGTGGACTGCATCAGAGACTTCATAGATGACACTGCTTCTCGACTCGTGGAGGTGATCAACATGTCACCGATGTAGACGAGGATAGCAGCAAACGGTACAGACCGTGGTGTGACGAAGAGAGAAGCATCCATTGTGGTGCGTTGGTATCCTCCCTTTTCAAGGGTGGAGGTAATATCCTGTTTTGAACACCGTGGCAACTACTTGAGCCCAAAGAGGGCCTTCTATAGTCTCTAAACTCTGTCGGTGCCATTTGAGAACCCTAGGGACCGCACCATATAGATCTCCTCATCCAATTGTCCATGCAAGAAGGCATTGTTCACATCCATTCGCTTGAGCGCCCAATCATGGTGTGCTATGAGACATAGGAGGGCCCAAACCGTAGTGTATCATCCGACGGGAGCAAATGTTTCGTCGAAGTCAACCCACGGGACTTGGGAGAACCCCTTGGCGATAAGACGTGCCTTGTACTTGCCAAGTGTACCTTTGGGTTTGTACTTCCGACGGAAGACTCAGTGGGCGTCGATGGCCTTACGGCCAAGTTGTAGATCCACGAGCTCATGTAGAGCATGATCGTCTAGGGCTATGAGCTCATCCTACATCACAGCCTCCCATTGTTGTGCGTCTGGTGCCATGCGTGCCTCTCGTACTATGGTGGGCTCAAGCGACATGGGTGTGGAGGCAATTGATGCATGGAACTCAGTGATGGTGCCAAGAATGGCAGCATCAAGAGCACACTCATGTTCCAACCGGAGCAGTGTATAGCCGAGGACTGAGGTAGGGTGGGCAACCCCTGTCGCCAAACCCAAGGCACCCATGCCGGTTGGCAAGGCTGGTGAATGTGCAGGTTGGAACTGAGAAGGACGGACGGAGGGCACAAAGACACTGGAGGAGCATGATGGGAGTGCGTAAAGGCGCCCACTGCAGAAAAATGGAGAGACAGGTGTCGGACGGGGAGGGTCTCCTGACGAGGCAGGAACAAGATGAGCAGGCACTATAGTGGGTGGACTAAATAAGTGTACAAAGTAGTTTGTAGGGGACATGGACATTGACAGGACATGTGAGAAAACATCAGGAGACGCTGGAGCGCCGGACGAGCCCGACGACACAGACGGCAAGGACCCTGAGGACGATGTGGACACGGTGTCGAGCACCGTCGGATGCTCGGAGGGTGAAGGCTGCTGGGGAGATGCAAGAGCAGGGACCACAGGGACAACTTCCTCCCGCTACCGACAAAGCGGTGGAATTGGGTCAACGGCCGAGGGAGGACGGAGATCACGGAGAAAGGTGGACTTGAAGAATAAGGCATCACGTGACTCAAGGACACGCTGGCGCTCAGCGTCCCAGAATCGATATGCCTTGGAGTACGTAGAAACACCCAAGAAGCAAAAGAGGCGACCACACGGGGAGATTTTCCCGTCGCGAAGATCCTCAGGCAGCCAGACAAACGCAGCGCAACCCCAAACGCATGCAAGGCGAAGGTTGGCGCGCGTGCCATACGAGCGTTAACAAAGAGTTACAGTGCTTGGAAGAGGACCGTGGGGAACACAGTTCAAGACCCAGATCATATAACTCATGGCCTCAAAGGCGAACAGGGGGGAGAGGCTGGACTCGGACAAGAGGGTACGAACACCATCGGTAAGCATTCGATTCAAACGCTCAGAGACCCCATTCTGTTGGGGTGTGTAGGGAGCAGAGGTCTCTAGACACACCCCTTTGGACGTAAGGAGCTGGGCGATGGGTCCGAGGAACTCACCGCCCGGGTCACTGTGGAAACCTCGTAGCAAGCGCTGACACGCTTGTTTAGCTCGCACCAGTGACGATTCAATGACAACACAAAAATCACTCTTGTGGCTAAGATCGAAGACCCAAGGAAAATGTGAGAAGTCATCAGTAAGGAAAAGTACGAATCAACCGACACCCGCAGGGAACTCGTGAGGGAGACGACCCATGACGTCCACGTGGACGGGGTCAAGGGGCTGGGAGGTCTGAGAAAAAGACGAGGCGAATGGAGAGCGATGCATTTTGCCATGGGCACAGTCAAGGTAGTCACAAGGAAAAGGTGAAGGAAAGGTGAAAGGAGTAAGGCCAACAGCGAAATGCAGCTTAAGCATGCTAATGACGGCGTCAGTGTGCACGTGACCAAAACGGCGATGTAAGAGCTTAATAGCTTAAGGGGAGAGAGAGGGTGTGACATGGACAAGGGAGGATCGAACAAAGGCAACAGAGGGGGTAAGAAGAGGAACACGATAAAGCTTGCCACACTTGACACCGTACAAGATGACGCAAAGGGAGGGACGAAGACAGACCGTGCCAACACCTTGACTAGCTGAGAAATCCATGCCCTGATCATTGAGGGAAGGTACTGACAGCAAGCTGAGATCTATAGACGCCACATGCAGAACATCAGGAAGAAACTTTAATCTGATGGGGCCAACAAAACGGACAACACCGACGCCATTGGACGGGGAGAAAATGGCAGGATCCAATCTGCACAAAGCGAACGGAGCCGACGGGTCCCAACGAGATGAATGCATAGTAGATGGACGTCATATGGTGAGTGGCTCCTAAGTCAAGGACCCAGAAGCCATTGGAGACACGAGTGCGAGGGAGGAAGCCACACGTGGCAACCAGTGCAAATGGAGGGAAGAGACGAAAATACACAAACACATAGTAAGGAAGAAAGACAGACTACCAATGCTCAACCCACGGGACAAACACAGAGAGTGATCCAAGAACATGGCCAGGGGGTCCCCACAAAGAACACTATCTGACATGCAAGAACTCTGGCCAACGATATCACACCCTCGCCTCCCTCATCGCAAAGGTGAAAATGTTGAAGAAGAGACTGCTCAAGCTGTTGATCGCCATTGACCAAAGGTGCAGACAATGGAGGAGCAGACCTAGAGGAGGGAGGAAACCAGAGAGGTGCAACGTAGGCAGATGAGGGAGGGCCGGCAGACACTGGCGCTCCATAGGGTGGCGGCCATCCCCAGGGGTACGAGACCGATAGAGTAAGCAGATTACCTGCAATGGAGTAGACCTGAGGATAGGAGGAACTGGTGGACCCGGAACTGGTGCTGGAGCTGGAGCTGAAGCTGAAGGTGGTGGTAGATGAAGAGGAGGAGCCGCTAGTGTGCGCCCAGTGTGCACGCATGGCATGTGAAAGGCGGAGGTCGTCATGGGTTGTGGGGCACGTACAAGCAGAATGCTCATAGGATACGTAGTTCCAATAGAACACCTCACCAGGAACATGAGATGGAGGTTTGTCCTTGGTCTTACCACTGTCACGTCCACGACCGCGTCCACGACCACGGCCCAATGAGGCAAGAGTTGTGATTGTACAGGTGAAAGGTGAAGAGGAGGTGGTTTAGGCCGATGAAGAGGCAGGAGATGGAGGAGGGGAGGCAGTGGTAACAGTGGCCACGCCAGCCACTAATGTACGGTGCAGGCGTTTGTTTTGGAGGCCGGTCCACAAAGCAGCAAGACGCTCAACTATGAAGTCCCAAAGTGCACCCACACCAGGTGGAGACTCAAGAGGTAGTGGCTCAGAGGCAAGACGCTGCAGCTCATAAGCCTTGACGTCATCAAGGAGATTGGACAATTCGGGGAGCAACACGTTGACCATGGTATAGACAGCAGACAGTTGCCCTCGGGCAACCTTGTGAGGCTCGTAAAGCAGTTTGAGACCGCGAGCCAAATAAGCATCAACGGTTTCATCCGCACGCATCAGAAGCGTGTTGCATTGAACGGTGACTGCACTTTGAGATGCCTGACCAATGACTGTATTGCGACGATGCAACATGGTGTAAGCACCGAATGAGTCAGCCAAACGCTGAACAGCAGGGTCAGCATAGTAGGTGTCAACATCGTTGACTTAGATTTCTGGCGCATCAACAATAAGGGCACGGGCGACGTGTGCAGATTCGACGGCATCAAGGGTGAGAGGATGGACTGGTGGGAATTAGTACTCCCATAAACGTTCTCCCTGAGCCCAAGCGCTAAAACGATACTCCCAGGGTGAGAAGGCAAGGTCAGGCACCAGTGATGGCGGCTGGGAGAAGAAGTCATGCTTGCGAGGGATAGCAGCGGGGTTTGCGGCATATGAGGGGGTAATGCTATGTGCAGCGGATGGGGTGGACGCGGTAGCAGCACTAGTCCCAGTAGTGGCAGCAGCAGAAGGGCTTGACACGAAAGGGGATGCTTCACCACAATGGCGATGACCTCATCAGCAAATGCTGCGCGATTATCATTCGCGACCTTAAAGTGATCTTCAGCCTCACGCTGAGCCTCGCGAGCGAGGTTAAGAAGCTACAGGTCAGCGACGACTGAATCGTCGTCACCAGGCATGGTGACAACGATGAGGACCTGCCTAAAAATTTTCGGCAAAGTTTTCCCAGCCCCAATAGGAGTGGGAAAACTGGGATGCCCAAGGCACGTGGGATCTGTGCTACAGGTCAACCCGACCCCGATCAGACACACAAGTTACCACACAAAAGGTAGGGGCAAAGAACCAGTAGAAGAGGCATGTGTACGCAGAACCCTCACTCACTAATAACACGTGAGGGGGCATGAAGAAGAGTAAGAAGTGGAGGAACACCGGCAGCTACGACAGTAGAGAGGACAAATATTGTGGAAGCAACTGGGACCACTAGTGTAAGAGCATCGATGGAAATACCTTCCCCTACGGTAGTGAGGGTAGCAGTGATGGAAATAGCAGCTGCGATGACGCTGGCCACGGCTGATGGTGGAGAAGTAGCTATTGTGATGTCGATGGTTGTGAAGGTGCGAACAGCAGATGCGGCAGAGGAGATAGCAGTTGCTGTAGTGGCTGTTGCAAAGGCAACAACAGAAGCACTTGTGACAATTTGTGTGCCGAGATGAGTGGCTGCTGCTGCAATAGGACGTACTACAACGGATGCCTCTGTACATGACTTTGTTGCCTATCGTGCTGAAGCGGAGGCGGGAGCGCAAGACACGCGAGGTCCAATGGCAAATGTGGCGGTAGTTGCAATAGCAGGCTTGATCACCGATCTGGCAGCACATGTGAGAGTAAGTGAGAGGTCAACGGCATCCTTGTCCAGGAGAGCGTACAAGCTTGCTGTAGCGGCGTCCGCCTCAAGGGTAGTGTCCTGGTGAACCCCTCTAAGAGTGTAGGGATGTCAGGGGCTTGGCGGAATGTGTGCCACACTTGATGACGACGGTGCACTGAACTTGGCAGCGTGTGGCTCGCGGTGACGTTGGCGTGGAGAATGATCCCTGCTACTCTCACATGCTGTGGCCACGCCCGATTTCCTGAGGTGAGCCACCGTGGCGGATGGCACCACCAAGGTGGTGCAGTTGTCGTGGCATAGAGGGTGCAGCAGTGATAGTCGCGGCTGCTATTGCTTTTGCACGTTTGGCTATGGAGAGTTGTTGTGGACCTTGGCTGCTACGAGCAACACGTGCAGCGGTCCTAATCTGTTGCGGGCCTTGGCTATGAAGAGCAGCAGCTGTTGAGGGCCTAAGCTGATGTGGGCCTAAGCTGTTGCGAGTCTTGGCTGTGAAGAGCAGCAGCTCCTGCAGGCCTCGGTTGGTGCGAGCAACAGCTGTTGCGGGCCTCAGCTTCTAAGGCCTTGCCTGTGAAGAGCAGAATTTGTTGAGGACCTAAGCTCTTGTGGGCCTAAGCTGTTGCGAGCCTTGGCTGTGAAGAGAAGCAACTGCTACGGGCCTTGGCTGCTGCAAGCAATAACTGCTATGGGCCTCGGTTGCTGAGGGCCTCAACTACTGCGTGCCTCGGCTACTGCGAGCCTTGGCTGCTTCGGGCCTTGGCTACTATTGAAGTCGCACGATCGGCTGTTGCTAGGAATGTCTCAGCGGGCCAGTAGCAAAGATTTATGGCTGCCCAAACCCAGGCAGTGCCTATGACGGTCCATGATGCCAAACACTGACACGCAACACGAGACATGGACCCTAGGCAGAGCATGACGCTGTACACGCAATGGTACGGTCAAATCCAATGTCTGACGCATGCAAACAGCATCTACGGTGGCAGTGACCGCCGGCGGCCCGGCCGCCGAGGAGGCCTGACGATGGAGCTTAGCACATTGCCGTAGGGAGGAGGCTCCAGTGAATTGCATGTAGGCCTCAGCGTGCGTTGGCTCCACCGGACGACACTCCACTAGTGTCGAGTCTCGCCGTCAGTCATCTGCACGCTGATGTATACAAGCCGGGAGGATACAACAGAGCACAATGAGAGATGCGAAAAAACCAACACTCCCCCATGACTCACAAGCGTAGTGTACATGGGTGGGTAGGACCACATTCAACGGACAGACTCCCCCAAGGCACACCGAGATGCAGGCCAAAACAAAGAGTGTAGCTCACGGACGCAGGCCGACTGAACTCACAGCCTTCTTGAACGAGTCGTACTTCAACGCCTTGGTCAAGAAGTCAGCAAGCTGCCGTGTTATCACAACCCACACAATGCTCATGCTGCCGTCATGTAACAACAAATGCACATAGTGATACTCAAAATTGATGTGCTTTGTGCATGTGTGATGCACGCCGTCATTGTCGGCGATGGCCATGACACTCTCATTTTCATAGTGCAACGTGATGGATGCGACGGAGTGACGCAACTCGGACAACAGACGATGCAGCCACACGCTCTCACAAGCACCTAAACCAAGGGCTACGTAATCAGCCTTAGTAGTGCTGTGTGCAATGCACCCTTACTTGCCATTGAGCCAAGACACAGTTGTGCCGCCAATTAGGAAGATCTCGCATGTGCGACTCTCACCGTCCGGACTACCGGCCTAGTCATTGTCGGCTTAACCCACCGCGACAACAGATGGTTGGCGGCGGAACATGAGACCTCGTCGAGGAGTCAAGACAACATAGCGTAGTACTCGGATCACAACCTCGAAGTGGAGGTGATGCGCCTCCTAAGAGAAGTGAGCCAGGAGGTTGACAGTGAACCCTATATCTGGACGCGTTATCGTTGCCAGAAACATCAGCGATCCAATGACTCGCAGATACATGGTCACCTGAACTAGCCCCCCCACAATGGCTAGGTCATGACTCTTCAGCTTCACCTAGCCATCAGGTGACATGTGTAAAGACTTGCTCGACACAAGGGGTAGGTCCTGGGCGAAGCGAGTGGACAGAGTTTGTACATAGGCGGCCTGATGGAAGTGCGGATGCCTTGGGAGCGATCATGCTCGAGCTCCATGTCCAGGAAGACTCGGGCACACCCGAGATCCTTCATCTGGTAGGCGGTGTGCAAAAGGTCCTTTGCACGTTGGATGGCATCCATGTCTGGCGACGCAATGAGGAGGTCATCAACGTAGACCAGTATAGCGGAGAAGGACTGGTCTCAAGCTGACAAATAGTGCGGGGTCAGCGGTGTTGTGGAGGAGGCCGTCGCGGAAGAGCGTGCTGCTGATCTCCTTGTTTTAGCACCGAGGTGATTGCTTGAGACCATAGAGGGCCTTTCGCATTCGCCGGACTCTCCCAATGCCATCGTCAAAGCCTATGGGCTGCACCATGTAGAGCTCCTTGCCCTTCAGCGAGCCATGGAGGAAAGCGTTGCTCACGTCCATTTGATGCAGCTCCCACCCGTGCTGGGCAACCAGGCTGAAGAGCGCCCGGCTAGTGGACAATCGACCATCTGGGGCCAACATCTAGTCGTACTCAACCCGAGGGACCTGAGCAAATCCCTTGGCTGTGATGCGGGCCTTGTACTTGTCTAAGGACCTGGCCGGCTTCCATTTGCGCCGGACGACCCACTTGGCACCAATGCCCTTCCAACGAGGAGGGAGATCAACGAGGTCATACATGTGGTGCTGCCAGATAGAAGCGAGCTTGTTGGCATAGGCAGCATCCTAGTGTGCAGTCTCAGGAGAGGCTCGAGCCTCGGGCAGGGTGGCTGGGTCTTCTCAGTGTGCCGTGGAGCAGACTGCAATAGCGTGTGCATCTTGAGCTCCAGGTGGAATGGGCGTGAGTGCAGCCATGACAGCATGCCGATGCTTGTGATGGAGCATGACATAGCCTAGTGCGGAGCCTGGGAGGAGGTCTGCAATGATGGCTGAAGTTGTCACCCCGAGGGCCTTGGTACCGGGGTCCCCACTCACGATCGTTGGAGTCAAAGAAACACCTAAAGTGACAGGGGGCCAGGGCGCCATGAGGCGCAGGACGGCGGTCTGGACGCTCACCGACAGCCTGGGTCGGAGGCTACCGCCTGGGAGCAGGAGATGGCAATGAGTCCGACGGGGCTGTTCGCGTAGAGGGACCAGCGGACGTGACTGGGGCTACCGACTCGAAGGGGCAAGCGGACGCGACTGGGGCTGCAGGTCCGCAAGGGCCGGCGGGCACGAATGGGGCTGCTGGCCCAGAGGGGCTAACGGGCACGTTTGGGGCGGCAGGCCTCGAGGGGCTAACGTGCCCAGCTGGTGCTACCGGCATGGAGGGGCCAGCCGACGTGACTGATACTGCCGGCGCGGAGGGGCCAGCGGACACGACTGGAGCTGCTGGCCCACAGGTGCAAGCGGACACGACAGGGGCTGTTGGCTCGGAGGGGACAATGGACACGAATGGGGCTACAGACCCGGAGGGGCCAGCAGACGCGACTGGGGCTGCCAGCCCGGAGGGGTTAGCGGACGCAACTGGGGCTGCCAACGCGGAGGGGCCAACGGACGCGACTAGGGCTGCCGGCCCGAAGGGACCAAGTGATGTGCCTCCCGGAAGCAGCAGTACGGAGGACTGACTCACCACTCCCCCACGCAATGGGAGGGACACAAACGAGCTGGAGCGGACGAGATCACGGGAAAACAGCTCCTCGAAGAAGAGGGCATCGCGTGACTCGCCGATGTAGTGTCGGGAGAGATCCAAGAAGCGCCAGGCCTTGGATTGACAAGAGATGCCGAGAAAGGTGTAAGGACGCCCACGGGGGACAAGCTTGCCGCCCTATTGCAAGGTGGGCAGCCACATGATGGCCACACAATCCCAGACGCGAGCGGGGCGCAGGTCAGCTCGCTCACCGCACCACTGCTAATACGGCTTGGATTGGCAAGGAAGGGGTCCATGGGAAATCCAGTTCCAGACCCACGTCATGTAGGCCATGGCTTCAAAGTAGAATCCATCAGAGAGGCCAGACTCAGCAGGCATGGTGCGGGCAGCGTCAGCCATGATACCGTTCCACCACTCGGAGACACCGTTCTGGGCGGGCGTGTAAGGCGCTGGCATCTCATTGTGGATTCCGTAGGAGGCGAGAAAAATCGTGGTTTCGCCCATGTACTCACCACAACATTTGGAGCGAAAGCGGCGAAGAAATCAACCACAGTCGAGCTCCGCAAGGACAAGCCAGCCCCAAATGGCGAGAGCAACATCGATCTTTTGCCGAAGGCAGAAGACTCAGTGGTCGCGAGAGTAGTTGTCAGTGAGGGTGACGACATAACGTCCATGCTTGCCGACGGCCTCGGTAGGAAGAGGACACATGACATCGGAATGGACTAGGTCTATAGGGGCGGCTGCCCTAGAGAAGAACCTAAGATATGTGGACGGGTGCATTTTTCCCTGAGTGCAATCGATGCACTCCATGGGGCACGACAGAGACAAAGTATCTGGGTCAAGGCCTTTGGCCGGCTGGGTGCGGAGCATGCTATCCATGGCAGCAGAGTGTACGTGGCAAATGCGGCGGTACAAGAGACGTGTATGCTGTAGAGAGAGCGTGCCGGTGACAAACACATGACCTGTGGCGGCAGAGGAAGAGGGGACAAAAGGAGAGGAGGACAGACGAGGCACGGGCCATAGGTTACCACTGGCGGTGGCATGCAGAACGACAAGACCGGACAGACGCAATAACACAGTGCCAACACCACGCGACTACAGAATGTCCATGCTCATGAGGTCAAGGGCATACGAAAAGGAGGCTGAGCTCAAGACCGGGGATGAAGATGACATCGGTCATGAAGACATCACCAGCAGGACCACGAAAACGAACGACGCCGATGTTGCGGAGGGGTAACACCTGACCGGATCCCGTCTGGACGCTGGACACATCGCCAACAGGACCAAGCATGCCGAAGGCCTCGCGAGAGGCCTTCATGTGATACGTGGCCCCGGAGCCGATGATCCAGGTCTCGGCAGGGTCCTGGACCGGGGTCGCCAAATCGCTAACAATAACGTGGCAGCAAGCAAGAGATGCAAACGCAGTGTAGGGCGGCGCAAAATGAGACGGCCAATCATCAAGCCATGTGAAGTCATCCTGGGAGGTAGACGGGTCACTGAAGATGACGAAGCAAACGAGGAGGTAGGACACGACCGCACCTCAGTCTCAGTCACACAGGGGAGAGTAGATGAGCAGGAGATGACGCAACTCGCATTTCCTTGGAGGGGAGGACAAGGCAGGCCAAGCTAGAGCACGATGCACTGATCCAGCTGACGCTCACTGGTGGACAGTCCGGGAGTGTAGACGGAGTGCGGAGTGATAGCGCCAGAGCCTGGATAGGGGAAGGACTACAATGGTGATGGGAATGGAGGAGCCGACGACTGCGGATGCTGCTACTACGTAGCAGGCGTCGGCGGGACCGGTGCGGTTGTCGAATTGGAACTGCTAGACAGAGTCAAGGCACCAGGTCCGGCAACTGCTACGGCGGCAGAAGCGAGACGGTGCTCTCCCTGGCGACGCATGCTGGCGATGACGCACGCCTCGTCCGTCGGAAGCGGGCAGGTGTACCACCCATGCCCTGGCTGGCCACAGTTGTGACACACCGAGCCACCACCACTAGATCCAGTCGGTTGCTGCTGCTAGTACTGCTGCTGCTGAGTATCCTTGCCCTTCTTGCCCTTGCGCTTCTTTTTCGTCAACGACGAGGAGCTGGTGGATGCAGGTACTATGAGGGAAGCGATGGCTAGGGAGGCAATTGCAAGAGAGGCGAGAGTCTCTGTGCGCTGGATGCGAGACTCCAGATGAGCTTCCTCAATCCTAAGGAAGTGCTCATATGTCCAGGGCATGAGGGTGTCCTGGGCCGCCATGGTGAAGAGGACGTCTTGGGAGTAGTGAACAAAGATGCCGGCGTACGCGCCGGTGGCACCGCGCTTGATGGTAAGAAGCGCGGCCAGAGGGGGTGGAGAAGAGATGTCAATGCGATAGAGGATGTCCTCAGCCCGCTGCCAGTAGGAGGTGACCGTCTCGGTCTCCCCCATGTGAAGGGAGTTGAACTACCGCAGCAAGCGGGTGGTCTCAGCTTCCATAGATAGGCTATAGGGACAAGTGAGGATGTGCCCTACAATCACAAGGTCTGGTGTCCCGCCGGAGGCGAAGTCGCCTAGGAAGGGCTCTAGGGCCAGACGTGAAGCTTTAGGAGCGACTAGAACGAGGGCACACACAGCGCGACCAGTGTCATACAACTCGTCGGCCTAAGTGGAGTTGTACGGAAGGGTGTAGCACGCCCACAAGCCCTCACCTTGTACCCAGATGCGGAAACTGAGTTCCCAGCTCGTGAACTGTTCGCCGGCCTGAAGCGCCAAGGGCGGGGTCTCAAAGTCCTTTTGCTTGCGGCCGGCACCCAGAGTGAGGCCAAGGACTGAAGTCACTATCTGCCACTCATGCTCAGTTTGCTGCTACGCTAAGTAATGCGTGGCAGCAAACACAACGGGGCTGGCGTGTCCAGGTGAAAGGAACGGGGGCAGGGCACTGGTGTGAGTCTGTGATGCGAATGGTTAGAGTGGTGCAAGTTCCTGTATCAGTGCGACGAGGTGTTGCTGAATGGCAGCCAAGGGGTCGGAGGCACCGACAACGGAGCCTGTAGACCACTGTTACTGCCACTGCTACTACTACCGCTGCTGTTGCTTTTGCTACTGCTGCTACTACAAATGCTGCAATTGCTATAAGAAAGGGGGACTGCGGGTCCCCCCAACAGAGGAGGACCCCTCCCCATTGGGGTTGTTAGCCATGGTGGGTTGTGTTGCCCCCTTTTTTCCTTTCTTCTCCTTTTGTGTGCTACTAGTGTTAGTAGTGATGTTAGCCTGGAACGGCTGACATCAGCAGGCGATACTTGGCATCTACAGAGTTGCTATAGTTAAAGTGTTTCCCACCTCTCCTTTTTTTGTTGATGATGTCAGCAGTGACGTCAGCTGAGGGCTGCTGACCTTACCAGTGGCTGTTGCTGAAGCTGCTACTATGACAGCTGTAGGGTAGCTTCTGCTGTCGCTATAGTTGCTACTGCTTCCACTGTTACTGACCTGCTATTGTAGTAGCCACTACGGCTACTACTCTTCCTGCTGGTGCTGCGGTCATTGGTGCAGCAGCGACTGCTACAGCTGCTGTAGTTACTACTGCTATAGCTGTTGTTGTTGCTACTGCCACTGCTGCTACGTCTACTATTATTGTTGTTGCTGCCGTTGTCGTTGCTGTTGCTGCTGTTGTTGCTACTACTGCTATTGTTGCTAAGCTGTTGCGTACTGTTGGCTGCTACAGTAGCTATGGCGGTGGCGGCAGCCGTTGCAATGCTGCTGGCACAGTAGGGGATTTTTTTTCTGTTTTTTTCTTCTTCGCTCGTCTCAGCGAGCTTGATGCTCACTGTGAGCAGTGAGTTGTGAGTAGCAAGCTCGCTCATCGTTAGTAGTAGCTCGTTGCAAGCAGCGAGCTCACATTGAGCAGCTCGCTGTGAGTACCAGGCTTCAGGTAGTTGTGGCTGTTGCTGCTGCTCGCCGCCACTGTAGCTGTTGCTACTAGCTGCTACTGGCCGCTGCCGGCTGTAGCTCGCTGCTACTGCTACTGCCGTTGGCTGCTACTGCTGCTCGCTAATATTGTTGTAGCTATGAGCTACTGTTGTTGGCTGCTATTGCTGCTTGTTGCTGTGGGCTGCTGCTACTGTTACGAGCTGCTGTTGATGCTACGAGTTGTTGCTACAATTACGAGCTGCTACGGGCTGCTATTGCTATTGGCTACTGCTACTGCACATAGCTCCTGCTGGCTGCTGCTGCCACTTCTCGCTGCTGCTGCAAGTTGTTGCAGCTGCTGTAGGCTGCTGCTGCTGCTAGTCATTGCAGCTGGATGACGCAGCCACGTGCGTCGTCACCAGCATGCGCCTGACGCGGCCTGTTGCTCACCTCCTTGCGTCATGCATGGGGGTCAGTGTTGCCGATAAAATCAGGCAACATTTCCCCCAGCCCATTGGCTGTGGAAAAAATTCTGACGCCGCCACTAAGCATGTCAATGCTGTAGAAAAAAATCCGACAGCATTACCCCTGCACTGGCGCATATGGGGGTCCGCCGGCGTAGTCAGGCACCTATACGCCAGTCGTCTGCAACTGCTGCTACACTCTGGCTATGATACCAAAAAGGAAAATCTAAGCAGCATGTTGGGGCAGCAGTGTTATTGATGCAGTGTGCTGGCTTCCACGCTCATTTCTTAAGTCTGCTGCCCCCTCAGTCTGTCGCTCTAGTGTCTGAGTATGGATGCTCCGGGTTTGTTATTCAGAAATGCGCGCGCCAGTGTTAGCACCAAAAAGCAACTGAAAACTGAAAGTGACTGATTAGAAATGAAGAATGAACAACAATTGGAGACCCCTCCAAGTTCTAGCTCACCCCCACATCTGTAGAGCTTGTTACTCAGCTAACTAGCCAATCAGAAAATAGACCTAGACCTATTTTCTGGCAGGCAGGGTTTTCTCGGTGAGCCCTGCCAAACGGCCGGCAGCCCAAAACCCGGGCGTCGACCGTTTTGCCTGAAAAATGGACCATACCATAATACCAACGCTGCAAACGCAGTCGTGTGGTTGGATACAACTAGAAAAATAACAGCAAATAGTTATGGCTGCTCGAACCCAGGCAGTGCCTACGACGGTCCATGATGCCAAACAGTGTCACGCAACACGAGACATGGACCCTAGGCAGAGCATGACACTGTAGACGCAATGGTACGGTCAGATCCAGCGTCTGATGCATGCAGACAGCATATGCGGTGGTAGTGACCGCCGGCGGCTCGACTGCTGAGGAGGCCTGTCGATGGAGCTGAGCAAGTTGCCACAGGGAGGAGGCTCCAGGGAACTACGTGTAGGCCTCAGCGTACGTCAGCTCCACCGGACTACACTCCACTAGTGTCGAGTCTCGTTGTCAGTCATCTGCACGCCGATGTACACAGGCCGGGAGGACACAACAGAGCACAATGAGTCATGCAAGAAACCAACATCCGATGTCAACGTCGCGGTTGCGCAAGAGGCTTTCCGTCAAGAGTGGCGGGAAGTCTGAGCAACAAGACACCGTGGTAGCCTAGTAGCGACGTGCCTGCTGCCCTGTTCACTTGGCTGTGATGGACAGACAGGACTTGGGATGCAGCAGGTCCTGGCGTAAAGAGCAATTGCCACGATTTGGGTTGAGGAACGAGGTCAGCGAGAAAATAAGCCGACGGCGGAAGAGCTTGTTCTCTTGTTAAGCTGCTATGATACCAGTAGGCAAGTCTGCTGGACTAGCAAGACATAGTATGCAGGTGCAAGGACAGAAATTCTTCACCCCTCTTCCCTCATGTGGCCACGTGCAGCTCAACACTGTGGTTTGAATGGAACCGACGGCAGTCAAAACAGTGGTGTGTGTGAAGCATGAGAGTGAAAGGAGCGAGTGAGAGTGGTGGCGGATGGAGCTCGCTGTCCAAGCCCACCCGTCTGCCGGTGGCATGGGGCTCGCCGGTACCCACGCGGAGTGCAAGGGGTAAGCCCCTTTCGAGTTCCACAAACCCACAAAACCCAAACCTGAAACTTAGGTCTAAACTATGCTAGTCCAAAGTATCACCGTTTCACAGGTAGGACAAAACTATGTCACAAAGACACCAAAGTTCAAACATGCATTGGCACCAAAGTCAACTGCCTTTGACCAAGGTATGTGCGCTCCAAGAAGGAAGCCAGCACGCGTGATGACGGCTGGAGTGCATCCTGTGGCTGCTCGGCGGACTCTTTTATGCTCCCCCAGACTTCCGGAACCTCCGCCTCATCAGGAGTCTTCACGGCAAAAGACGTGAGCCAAGGGGACACACTAAGTACACAACATCACTCCCCCATGAACACACGGCGAACAAGTCCACACACGTAGAAGCACTGATGCGAACCATAGCACAAGAGCAAAGATGGAAAAGCGACCACGAATGTAGCTCAAAGGCAGAGGTCAGTCCACAGTATAGGCAGGGTGCAATCCCACAGAACGAGCAGCAGCTAGAAACGTTTTACGGCCAATGGCCATTGTTAGAGAATGAGCACGCTGCGAGTCAGTGCCAATCCATATGACCTGAATCTCACCTTGATCCACCAGGTTTCAGATGTAGTGGTACTCAATGTTAATGTGCTTTGTGCATGCATGGAACACACCTGAGTTTTCTATGATGGCCTTAGCGCTCTGATTGTCACACCGAACCACAACGGGGGGCATGGACTGACCTAACTCCCGTAACAGACGCACCAGCCACACACTCTCGGTTGCGCCCGTGCCCAGAGCCACGTATTTTGCTTCTGTTTTGCTACAAGCGATGCAGTTCTGCTTGCCACTACGCCATGAGACGGCTGTTCCCCCAATGAGGAAGATGTAGCCGGTGCGACTCTTGCCGTCCGAACTCCACGCCCAGTCACTGTCCCTCTATCCGTCAAGGACCACTGAGGCCTGCCCTCGGTAGTGAAGTACCATTTGGGCAGTGGAAACGACGTACCACATGCATCGGACTGCGACCTCAAGGACCCGTCTACGCGGTGCCTGTGAGAACTGTGCAAGCAGCTTGACTATGAAGGCAATGTCTGGCCGTGGCATCGTGGCCAGGTACATGAGTGAGCCAATGACTCGCAAATACAGGGTCACGTCGACCAACTCTCCGAGCTTTGCTGGATCGTCGACCTTCAGAGAATCCTCTCTGTATGGGGTGATTGAAGTGGACACTGTGCGCACGCCACTGCAGTGCTTGACAAAATGCTCCCCCAGAGTGAGGGCATATCGCTCCTGATGGATCAAGAGCGTCCGACGAGCGCAATCTCGAAAAATTTGCATGCCTAGAAAGACTGCGGCCTCTCCCAGATCTTTCATTTTGTACTTCGATTATAGTACGCCCTTGGCTACCTCCATAGCCTTTAGGTCAGGCGAGGTGATCAGAAGGTCATCGACATAGATCCGGATGGCCGCAAGTGTAGCAGTGGTCTGGGACAAGAAAAGCGATGGGTTCGTTGCGCTCTGGACATAGCCCGCTCGTAGGAGCGTGCAGGTGATCTCCTTGTTCCAGCATCGAGGCGACTGCTTCAGGCTGTAGAGTGCTTTCCGCAGCCAGTACATGCGGCCGTTTCCACCCTCGAACCCTGGGGGCTGGACCATGTAGATTTCTTCTTCTAGTTCTCCATGTAGGAGCGCGTTGTTGACGTCCATCTGGTGGAGTTTCCAGTCGTGCTGCGCCACCTAGGACAGCAAATCCTAGGCCGTGGTCGTGCGTCCAACGGGTGCGAAGGTCTCAGTGAAGTTGATCCCCTCCACCTGAGAGAATCCCTTTGCAATCAGCCGTGCTTTGTAGCGATCAACTGTGTTTTCCGGCTTCAGCTTTTTCCGCAAGACCCACTTGGCCTGAACGGCCTTTCGCCCGGGCGGCAGGTCTACAAGATCATAAACCCCATGTTCCTTGATAGCCGCCAGCTCAGCCTCGCATGCTACACGCCAGAGTGCTGCATCGGATCCAGCTAGAGCCTGACGCAGTGTGCTGGGGTCCGGCATCACTCCCACCACACTCGGGTCAGGGGCCGCAGCATCTCCACCGAGTGTGGCCAAAGCATAAACCGAAAACGGGGGGCCAACAGTGACGGTGGACTCTGTGGAATCCACCGCAAGTTGACGCTCGTGAGCAAGGAGAGCGAGGGCTATATCGCAGCCGAGGTCGACTTCAGTGAGCCCCTACGCACTGAGGCCCAAGGCCCTCATTCCAGGGTCGCCACTGCGTACGCTACGCATAGGACGCGGGCGGAGGCGTCCACCCTCACCTCGCCGGTAAGGTTCTGGTGATGGTACAGCTGGGGTAGGTGGTGGACACTCGTCAAACACGGACATGACCGACGATGTGCCAGGTGATGCCGGAGCGTCGACTGGGCAGACGGAGGGTGAGGACAACGCAGATGACATGACTGGTAACACAGCCTGCGCAAGTGGTGTAGGCAACGCAAACGACACCGGTGACTATGCTGGTGATGCAGGTACTGGGGACAGGGGTAGCACTGGGGATGCGATAGGTGACACAAACTCCCATACTGTAGGAGATGCTGGCGGAACGGTGGACGCAGGTAGGACAGGTGACGCGGTCAACGCGGCGGCATAGACGCTGGTGGGTGGGACAGACCCGCTGCGTCCAGACTGGCCGGGACAGCACCATCGGTCAGCCCACCCTCCCCTGCGAGCGGAATCGTACCACATCCACGGGAATGTGACTACTGGGTGCCCTTGGTGGGCAGATCTCTGAAGGAGAAACGCTCCAAGAAGAGGGTGTCTCGAGACTCGACAATGCGCCGCCGACTGGGGTCCCAAAACCGCCAGGCCTTGGAGCGTGTAGCCACGCCTACAAATGCACAGATGCGGCCTCTTAGGGAGAATTTGGACCCTTGCTGTTCTGGTGTGAACCAGACGCAGGTAAGGGACCCCCACACGCGCGCGAGCCGGAGGTCGACATGACGTCTGTACCACAGTTGGAACTCTGTGTGTGTGTGTGTGTGTGTGTGTGTGTG
>SZWC01007761.1:6289-33273 GCA_023375785.1 Penium margaritaceum | reverse complement strand
GTCAGAAACCACACCCACCACCAACTCGTCTCCCAACGCCCGCGCCTGCCGCAGCGCGTTGGCGTGCCCGTAGTGCATCATGTCGAAGCAGCCGTCCATGAACACCCTCACGCGCTTCTTCCCTTCCCTTGCATGGCCCTCGGTCAGTCTTCCTTCGTCTATCGCTTCAGTGTCCCCCGGCGGACTCCATCCTGTTTCCTCTTCGTCATCGGATTCTGTGGTCGGCTGAGTCGTGAGGTCTGTTCCCCAACAGGCAGAAGGTGCGGCCGTCGTCGAGCTGCAGTCCATGCCCCAGAAGAACAGCCTCCCCCAGTGCTTCCTGTGGGAGCAGCAACCGCTGTTGCCGTGCTCACTGCTGCTGCTGCCGCTGCTGAGGCGAGAGCTGCTGCCCCTCCCTCGACCTCGACGACCCCAGCAGCAAGGCCTTTCGAGGTTGAAGGCGCCGGCGAACAACGCACCGAAGGCGAACGAGAGAGCGGCGAGACACCATGGCCACGTCAGCGCCCACAGGCGCACCACCTGACCACCACCGACTTTTCCCAGCGCCGATCCCAACGCCGCACCTACTGGGTCGACGGGAGCGGTAGATGCGAATCCGAACGACAAACCGTCAGAAGGGTCTTTCATTGTCAACAAGCGGCGGGCTGCGCAGCGGTTGAAAGAAGAGGCGAAGAACACGGGAACCTTTACAAGCACGAAAAGCACGACCAGCCGAAAAGTCGAAAACGGGCGAAAACTTGGGAAATAGCTTGGCAGTCGACGATCGCATGGGCCGGAACCGTGTGGCAGCCCAAAGTTTTCGGCTTCACCAAGGCAAGGCAGTAAAGCGTCAGCGATTTGCCGCCGATCAGGGTTCACCAACGCGAAGTGGTCGTTGACCGCAGCTCGGACGCTCTACGTCGTTGCCGTCTCTGAACATCAAGCGGACCGCTTCGTGACCTGCCTTTGGTGCTCGGTGCGAACGACTTGCCTTTGGCCGACCACGCCAAGCAGCTCTGAACGACATGCTCTGCAACACTACGTTGAGCTCGACACGTCACAAGGCCATGCGCTGCACGCCATGGTTTTCCAGCCGCAAGGTCGGTCCTCCGCACGCACACACGACTCAGCAAACGTGAGGGCGTCGATCGCCGGCGACCACAGCGCACCTACCGCGACCAGCACATGGTAGTGAGGCTGTGCCGGGAAGGCAAATATGATCTCTCGTCCGGACGCCTAGCAACACCATCGTCATTGACAAGGGTGGGACAGTCCGGTCACTTGTCCAATGAGGACAGTATCTCGTCATTATGTCCGGCAAGGTCATTTCTAGTCCTGTAACTGGGTGAACCTGGTGAGGCCTCGCGCTACATCGACTGGAGTCCCGCCAAAACTGTGCCCCCCCCCCCCCCCCCCCCCCCCCCCCCCCCCCCCCCCCCCCCCCCCACCAACCCTCAGCATCCTTGGAGAACGCGATGCGAGCCCCTCTGGTTCTCCTCAATCATTGGACAACCCACAATTGGAAAGAATGCACCACATTGCACTCGACAGCCTTCCGATCAACATGTGCCTGAGAACATTGTTGCCTGGAAAGTCGACAAAGCGACAAAGTGAAATAGGCGGAACTTGTCCGAGGCGATTACCCGATCAGCCGCCTCATTCCGCTTTACCCATTGTTTGGGCTGCCTGATTCCGCTATACCCACTGTTTGGGGCTTCGAATTTTCTCCAAATTTTGTGCACATTATTTAGGCGGTACTCACTTTATGCAAGAAAATCATCCTGTACCCACTTTTCTTGGAGCGCCTCAGATCATGCATGCCGCACCCACTCTTGACATGAATCACACGCTAGACCGGTCTAGATTAAATCATTCTACAAAAGTGGGTGCGAGAAGTTTATTATTATATTTTTTATCGTTTTCACGTGACATTATATTTTGGGCGAAATAGCTCGAATATCCACATTCCCGAAGGGCGGACCACCCCATATCCAAGTGCGAAATTTTACATCCCCCATATCCATGTAGTTAAATATAAAGAACCCCATATCCAGTGTTCGCGTCGATTACAGCGCCATGTCCAGACCGGTTTTTTTCCACATCATACCGGTATGGCGTCGTTTTTTGAAAGTGGTGGACATGGGGTGTTTATTTTTACGTTAAAAGTAATATGTCGAAAATCTGCAAAACCTTTGTGTCCGTTGTTCGTAAACACTCGGCTACGGATCATCGCGCTATCAGTGCTGAAAACTGAGACCGTCCATTAGTGTCCGGTGCATGGTGTAAAATGTCAGCAACCCCCCTGAACGGCCTCGGGTAAATGGGGGGATTGCATTTTTACAAAGGAAAGACGTCGGACTTCCTCTGCGTGTACCTGGTATTCAGCAGGGACCGATTGTTCATTGACAGAATGCATCCTACCTATCGGCACTTACAACAGGCTAGGGGAAGTCACCTAGTCAGCCAGCTGGCCGTCACTGTCTGCAACCGCCAGCCGGTGAACCCGCAGAAGTCGTCGTTTTGTCGACGTTCCATGCACCGTCTCGAAGCAATGCAATGAGGCAAACCGAGTCGGTCCACGGGCATGTACGGGGCGGTCAAACCCCGCGAAGCCGTGCCACGATGTCTGTTTCCGCATGCATGCAGACGTCGCATCAACGAGGGCCGTGGAGTGCATCGAGGTCCAGCGTCGTGTCCACGATGTCCGGTGGTCACGCACTGGAGCCTACTCAAAAGAGCTCTCGACAGGCGGGCCCAAGGCCCCGAAATGCTTGTCACATAGCCACCACGTTCAGCTGCCGTGCGCCATGGAAGCGCTGGAGGACGTCTCTGAGCCCGGTGAGTCTGGATATCTAGTGTATTTACTTTCAATTTTACATGTAGTGTACCCAGGTCACCCAAGATGGCTGTCCAGCTGCACTGGGCTGCGTCCCGTAGGCGTAGGTCAGGAGACGCTACTTCGGTTTCTCAACCTCGTGGTCTCTCACCTCCGCAGCTCAACGAGCCAGGTCTCGTCCCCCAAACCCCATCCACACGAAACCTCGTGTTCGACGAGCACTTCGAGCATGAGTAGCGTGCTCAGGTGCTCCTGATTTCGCCGGAACAAGCAAGAGACACGCTGAGGCTCTCTCGCCCAATTCATGTTGATGGTAAAATTTGCGTCCGATTTTCCCAGTGTGTGCCCAACTCAGGGTCATCCATCTGTCCCTTCACTCTTGCCATGTCCTTGTCGGTGGTGCAGTGTCGTCGGACGATGAGGCATCTTGTCAGGTCCCTAAGCGCAGCAAGGCGCAGCCTACTTTCCCCCCTGGGATGTCGTTCTGGGACATGGCGGAGGCGCGCGCAGCAGTGGATGACTACGCCATCACCAACCAAATGACTATTCGGTGGGTGCGCAACGAGAAGACACGGTTTACTGCACGGTGTGGAAAGTTCAAGGAGAAAGATTGCCCGTGGCTACTTCGTGCGCATGTGGCCCCAAATGGCGCCGACGTTGTGGTGGACGAGTTTGTCGATGGACACAAGTGTGTCCCTGGAGTTGGTCGCGGTGACCCGGCGAAGAGTGTAAAGTGGGTGGCACGGCATATTGAATCCATGCTGAAGCGGAACCCCACTGCTGATGTGAAGACGTTGGCCGCCGTGGTGAGGAAAGCCACTGGAAAAGCTGTGGACAAGAACACGATGTACCGGCGAAGGCTAAGGCGCAGGAGAACCTCATCGGCCCCAAAGCACTATTATGGAGTCTGTTTCCAGTTTACTGTGAAGAGGTACGTCATGTTGTGTTGTTCACTCAGTCAATTTCGTACACTACTTCCTCCACATACCAAACAGATGTCTTTTCTTGGATGCAGCTGAAGCGTGTGGACAAGAACACTCATGCACTCGCCGAGGCCACCAACGAAGGCGTCTTCCTCAGGGCGTTCGTCGCCCCGGGTGCCACAGCCCTGGGGTTCCAGCACGCACGTCGGATCCTCACCATGGACAGGATGCACCTGAAGAATGGCCACAAATAGGTGCTCCTCATATGCCAGTTTTTTTACGCCAACAACAACGTTGTGCCGATGGCGTGGGCCATGGTAGAGGGGGAGAACGAGGACAACTGATCATGGTTTCTGGAGCATCTCGCCATCGCGTATCCAACGACTATGGAGAAGGGAACGGTCGTCATATCTCACCGTGATAAAGGTGTGTTGACTGCTGCGGAGAAGGAGCTGCCTGGGGCTCATCACACCTACTGCTGCTACCACTTGCGATAGAACGTAAGGCAAAAGTTTGGGAAGCAGGTTGGGTACTGGTTTTGGCGGCTGGCACATGCGCTGACACCCGCAGAATGGACCAGGTGCGAAGAACAGCTGCGTTCCGTCAACTCACGCGCTGTTGTTTACCTCCTCGGAGCAGACGGCGTGGGCGGCATTCCGAGGGAGCACTGGGCGAGGCTGTTCTGTCCTCTCGGCCGTGGTGGACACACTACGTCCAACGCGGCGGAGCCGTTGAACACCCGCATCGTTGAGTGCAGAAAATTGTTGCCCTTCTAGTGCTTTGTGTCTCTGTACAGTTGGGTCCAGCGCTTGCTTGCAGACAGAAGCCGGTCCAGCAAGTCATGTGAAGGTCAACTCGCGCCAACACCGGCTAAGCTCCTTCTCAACAGCAATGTCTTGGCGCACACGTACGACGTCGTGGAGGAAGGGTCCCAGATTTGCAGCGTGACGGGGCCGAGCAACAGAACCCGTACCGTGAACGTGCAGGACCGCACGTGCACATGCGGTGCCTGGAAGGAGTGGGGGCAGCCATGTGCGCATGCGTGCACTTTTGTCATTGGCCGTGGCATTGTGCGACGTGGGACTCACACGCATGGCATACATACGAACATACAACTTCCCCATGGCAGGCGTGAACCCTGCTTCCCTCAAAGTCCCGGATGGTGTGCTGTGGCAGCAGCCAGGACCTAAACGTGGAGCAGGGCGGCCGAAGAGTGCACGGTGGGACCGCAAGGACAAGCGGCGGAAAAATTACATCTGCCCGTGTTGCGGACACAAGGGACACACTAAGAAGAAGTCCACGAACGAGGCAGCTGTGGCTCCGGCTGCTGAGGCTGCGGCCAATGCTTTGAAACGCCGACTACAGCGCGCGGATGATGCCATCAGGGCAGAGGCGAATGCCGGTAGGTGGCCTCCTGCGGAGACCCAATGGGAAACCAAAGGTGCAGCAGCTATAGCAGTAGTTGCGTCTGACGGCATTGGTGCCCCTCGCACCACCCCAGCTGGAGCACGACGAGCAGGGACTGCAGCAGAAACTATTGTCCTACTTTCCGACGACAGTCCAGGGACCAGCGTGCTGGGCATTGGCCCAGGCTGGGGATGGGCGGGGCAGGCGGGGCGCAGGAGCACCACTGAAACTGCAAACAGAGTTGCTGCTGCGGCATGTGCAGTGCTTGCAGCAACAGCAAGGGCATCAGGAGCTGCGGGTGCCGCAACTGACAAAGATGAGTACGACCCTGAGGCAGCAGGCTACGACTCTGCGCAGGAGGAGATCTACGACCCTGAACGGCACGTCCTTAGCGACTCAGATGAGGAGGAGGCCGAGGACGGCGACGAATTCGCTGACCCTCAGCAGCAAAGGGAGTGGGAGGCCAGAACAGTCCGTGAACAACAACAGGCCTGCGTCATGGATAGTTGGGAGGAGTGCGCAGAGGAGTGGGATGACAACCCCGAAGTGTTTTGAAGTGTAAGTTTTCTCCTTCATGTTCATGTGGTGTTTCCTGCTGTCCACTTATCACTGGTACAAATTTTTTCATTCATCGTATAAAGTTGCCATGTGTCTGTTGCAGGTCACACCATGGAGGAAGAAGGTGGGAGCACGTGTGATGAGGACTGTCAAAAGACTTTGGTTCCTTACCACCATCTCTGGGACTACAAGGGTTGCCACAGTAGCAGTCGTGTGTGACGGCTGAGTGTTGCAGGGGTAGCTGTAGTGAGGGTGTAGTGCTTTTGGGATAGGGTGTGTCTCATAGATAGCAGAACGCCATACAGTTGTGGCGAGTTATGAAATAAATTTTTTAGGCCATTCATGTTGTGGTGTGAACAATCGTTAAACCCAGGGTTATGTGAATGCAAACAATTCAGTGAATGCAAGTGGTGTAACATGGAATTCAGCAGTACAAATTCAACTACTCTGTCTTGCCAAAACGTTGTATAAAGGGTAGGCATTGTCCTATGGTTCATTCTCTTCATTGCATCTTGTCTTCACTGAATTACCTTTCACACCGACACAGACAGCCATGGATTGTTTTACTTCATTCCTGGCTGGAGCATGTGTGACATATATCATCATGAAGTGGAAGGATTGGACACCACGACCAGTGCACATTGTGAAGATGTATATGTGTCCTTGTCAACATAGAGCGTGGCATAATGCGGACAGCGCATGTGATGAGGAGCTGGAAGAAGTCTTTTACGACGTAGAGGACTGTGACATACAGGGCGCAGACTCTACGTCATCGGACACAGGAGAGGAGTTGGAGTTTGTGGACTGCAACCCTCATGGTTGCTGTGTTACTGGAAACTTGTGTCCTGCCTGTGAGATCATGGCCTGGATCTATTCTTTGCCACCTATGGTGCAACGATGGTTGATCAGTGGACTGCCCGGTCCTTTCATGGGAGGCTGTGTAATGTAGGTGCTCTGGAGGAGGACGTTGGAAAATTCATTATGAATGCCATATGTGCAAGTCATTCACACGAACAACTTTGCCAACAGCCTTGCCTTCTAAAGTAGTTGGAAGTTTGAGTGTTTGATGCCATGGGGATGTTGTTATTAACCCCCCCTAAACATTAATGGTGTATCCAGTACAATAGTACACAACTTTGTCAACTTCACCGTAAACATATGGTACACACAACTGCGGTAAACATGGGCAGTGAAGAATATTGGGTATCCAGTAGTAAAAGTGAGATCATTTATAACGAAATAGCCATGGGGTCAAAGACGCGATAACGTCATGGGATGCATCTGCACCCACGGCTGCCAATCACTTTTGGCGTACACAGGGCGGCTAGTCGGAGCCCGCATACCCAAAATCCAACACATGGTGTGAGGACTCGGCGGCGCATGGTCATACATGGCGTCCCACTGAGCCTTCACAGGCCGCCATGTAGCCTCGGACGCGTCACATGTTGGTTTGGGTGGAACGGGAATGTCCTCACCCCATGGACCACGTCGAGGGGGTTTGATGTTACCCCAACCGAGCATCAGTGGCAGTCCCCGCTCTACGTCCATCCGGTCCATATCCAACGTCCACAAGTGGAGCCCTATTGCGGTGGTAACGCGAACAACCGCTAAAACGTCCCTGAAAACGATGGGTTTTTACGTTCAACTGGGGTCGTTTCACGCAGTCAGCAAGAGTACACAGCAAACCGTCATGTGCGTGGCGGTTGCTCATGGAACGACCAATCGCGATAGTCAGGGGTGGACGATGAAAGGACCAATCGCGCATGTCAGCGGCGTTCGTCAACAGTTTCTTATTCGACCGTATTCGGCGTTCATGTCAATGTCATTGCTAAGTTTGACGGCATAGACAAGTGGGTTCACATGGAGGCGAGCCAAAGTATAATTCCATATGCAATACAACCCCCCCCCCCCACACCAGGATGCTGTCATTACATCTCGCGAGTACAGTGGACGGCTTTGTCTGTTTTCGGACAAATTCGATTGTAACATTGTCGTTTACTTTTCAGGTGAAATTGCAATCTGTTGCCGGCGTACTGTATAATCCCCAATACGGCTCGGGTCCGTTTGTGACAAGTCTGTACAAGTGTCGAATTCGGATGGATATATCGTTATTAAAGTAAAAAGTATTGGACATAGCGTTCATTTTCCGCGGCACCTGGACATGGCGGTGAAAAACACCGATCACGTGGTATGGGAGACATATGGATATGGGGTTGTTAAAGAGCGATACCTGGATATGGGGGATCTATCGAGAAATCTATGGGTATATGGTCACCCCCCCGTTTTATTTTAGTTCATCTTCATTATTCCTTCACGTGACCAAATATCAAAATTTTGCTTTACTTCCTGACGTGGTCGCGTTTTTTGGTATGCAAAGTTTAGGGGATGTCATTTATTTCCAATTAAGAATGTCTTTTTTTCTTGTCAGACATGTGGCCGCCGTTTTTTTATGCATGTCGCAATCACGCGACAGCAGCGATCCACGGTCTCGTGATGCGGTCATTCGCCAGGCGAACACACACATCACGAGAAAAACAATCCTTCGACTCGGCCTACCGGCCCTAAACCAGTAGGCCGATCATGAGCGGCGCTTCATCCTGACATGAGCCGATTGGAAGAGGGCGGGAGGGGTAAGGGAAGCAGATGTGAAGTGCAGGGTGCAGCGCGTTCAAAAAACAACCACAAGCAGCGGGTTTGAAAATGGGTTGAAGATACCTCTTCAACCCATTCTGCAACATTATGTGAAGGGTTCATTCGTAAAACTAAACAGACGAAACCGGATCTGAAAATTTCTCGCGATTGTTGGTCACAAAACAAGTTGCACAATGTACATTTGCAGTGACTTTGTATCTGTTAGTCGCACAATTCTCGAGTGTTTGCCCACATCCGTCCATGAGCAACATGTGGGGAGGGAGGGTGTGAGCGCAATGGACGGATCGAGGCCTGAGATGGGAACAAGGGCAAAGGTGGGATCGAGGGCAGATGTGTGGGCGGGGGGGGGGGGGGGGGGGGCTTGCATTGATACCAATATCGACACCAAAGCCGCAATATCGGCAAACGGAGGGGGCCCTTCCCCTCTGCTGACATCCATCGGTATCGCCCATCGACAGTCGATGTCCGCTGATATGTATAGAATGAAATTCAAGGGATATCCAAAGAAAAATAGAGAGTTTCTGGCAGAAATGGAAATAGAGATGGGAGAGGTGGAATACTAGACAGAGAGACATACAAACACTTACAACAGAAAAATACATAGATGTAGAACAAGTTATGGGAAAACATAACGCTTTCAACCTATTTCACTCGTTACTTTACGAAACATAAAACATATCCATATGCTCCCTCCATACTTGATTGGTATCGCTCAGACTTTCAACCATCGCTCGGACCGAGGTAGCTATCGATCTTGTCGTCATACTTGGCGGAGCATCGCACTGGGTATGCGAGGTATAAAAGTCATGTTCACTCATTTTTTCCGCGATGGACATCCGGAGTATTGTTTTTTAACAGTGGCCCTCAAACAAGTTTTTTGCTTATCTTGGACGTTAGTGGCCACCCTGTTCAATATGTGCAAAATTTGGGTATGTTGTCCATTAGTGGGTGTAAGGGAAAAGTACCCTTGTCTAGGTTGAGCGGAGGGGACGAGGACATCACCAAGGTAAAAGCTTCCAGAAGAGAGCCCATTTCTTGCCTGGACCATCTCAAGAACAATAAAACAACTCACTTCTGAGCCTCTTATCTTTTTTCTTGTCCAGTTTTCACGTGAAATACATTCTCTAATAACTTAACACAAAACATAGATACTTCCCACTTTTTCTGAAGCGCGTAACATAATGCATAAAGTGCCCACTATAGGCTAGAAACTCATGCTACATCGGTCTAATACCAATTTCTTAAAAGAATTGGCAACTCAACTTTTTTTGCTTATGCTTTAGCATTTTCACGTACCATTTCATTTCAGTCTATGTTCACTGTTCTTTCACGTGACCAAGTTTGAAAGGGTTATACTTTATCATAACAGTTTCTTTGCTAACCTGGTGTAAAAGTACTAGCGATGTGATTCATTTCCAGTTAAGGATTTGTTCATCGTTGGCTATGCGGTCGCCAATCAACTGTATACATCACAATCTGGTGACAGTGGTCGTCCATTGTCATGTAATGTGCTTGATGATTATGCAAACAAGCAAAACGTTCATCGAGTGGGCGTGCCGGTCTTGGGCGAACCGATCCATTTGAGGAATGTCTTTCTTCTTCACTACACGAATGAGCAAAACGTTCCTCAAGTGGGTCTTCATTGTGCAACCCTTGAATGTACACATGATGCGATGGTTCCATGCATTAGAAAAATGCCCGCAGCCAATTGCACCGTGCACCGCACGCCGGAAGAGCAGTGTTTTCCTCGCATTGTACAATACGACGGGAAAAGAATAGGGAGGAATTGTGCTTACATTCATGCCAGGCTAAAACTAACAACTCATTGGAGGACAGCTAAAACGGACGCATGACATCCAGAAGTAAACCCTCCTTTTTTACACCGCACACGTTCTCTCTTTCAATGCCATGAACAAGAAACGTGTTTGAGGAGTCCTTATCAAAGCAAGAATATGGGAGTATGGTGAATCGAAGAAGAAATGTCTCCGTTTGGCATTGAGTTGGTACTTATGTCTTCCTCAATGTGCATAGCCAAATGTCTTGTTTTTGCATACGATCATCAAACGTATTCTCTCTTTTGACACGATGAAAAACAATTACACCAAATTCATGGAGATCAGCTGCAGCCTTTCAATCAACGCAGGTCACTGCTCCACAATAGACACTCAGCACACATAACGGACTAGCCTACAACGGTAAACTGAAAAAAATGATTGCTTCTCTGTCTGAAAAGACTAGGAAACACATTTTCCTTGCATTGTACAACAAGAAAAGAAAAACAAAAGAGATATCATGCTTAGACTCATGTCCGGCTAAAACTAGCAACCGATCGAAGGACAAAGCTGGAACGGACAGATGACATGCAATAGCAAACCCATGTTGCGTACAGTCCACGAGTTTTCTTTGCCGGAAGATAAAAAGGCATTCCTACTTGGTGATAAGAAACCTCTTTGTGTAGCATCGAAGGGGCCATCATATCCTCCTCCACTTGCATAGCCAAAAGTCTCTTTTCTCCTTACAATCGCCAAACATGTTTTCTCGTTTGACACAAAAAAAAAAACAGAAAACCAATTGCACTTGGACATGGTGTCTGACAACAACCTTTGATTTGACGTAGGAAACCATTCTTGGATAGATACTAAATCCACAATGGACTAATCCACAGTGGCAATCAAATAGTTAACGGCCTCTTTGTCTGAAAAGTAAAGGAAATGCGTTTCCTTAAATTGTAAGACGAGGCAAGAAAAACAAAAGAGGGATTTTGCTTCGAATCATGTTCGGTTAAAACAAGCAAATGATCTAAGGGAAAAGCACGTATGGGTACATGACATATGCAAGCAAACCCTTGTTTTTGTTGGAATTTTGCATGACCACAACAAAGGCTTGGTTGGCCTTGCAGTCGTGCCAGGACCTTTGGTTTGCCAAGCAATACTTGTACAACTGCTGAGAAGTGAATACAGAAGGTTTGATTTTATTACAAGAATACAAAGCACAGTAATACTATGTACAAGGTCAGCAACAGCCTATGAACAGCTCAGCAATAGAAAATTGACAGAGCCTGGCCCAAACTAGGCGCAACGTCTTGCTAGGCATCCAGCCTTTCAACAAGAGTCTTGGCGTGTTGACTGTCTTCTGGGTCGATAGGCCTTCAGGATGTCAGGAAACCTTCTCTCCACGCTATTAGAACTCTGCTAGAGTCGGCGGGTCGTCAAAGGGAACCTCTAGGAAACTCTAGCAGCACCAGGGTCTGAGTCTAGTACGGAGACCAAGTGGCCCGCAGCCGTGCAAAATAGTTGATGCTGATTCAATGGAGTTGGAGAGACTGGAATTGGTTACTCGAGCCACAACTGGTGCTCCTTTTATACTGCTACTCTGGCTGGTAATGGTCCTGGCGGTCTAGCTGCTCCACTAAAGGTGGCAGTCCCAGCTGTCCCAAGCGTTGATGTAGTAATATGTCGTCTAACATTGGAAGAGACGATGATGATGTAGTAAATCCTCCATGAGGTCGTATGTGAGCTAGGCGAGTGCGCGGATGCCTGTACAGTGGCTCACGCAAACCTCGTAGGCTTCGTACTCTCCAAGATTACCTCGTACGAGGCAGTTGCCAAGTTGTTGAACCTTGGACATCACTCCAGTGATTTGGTCGAGGTAGTCCCACCTTTCTTGGGCACACAAAACCAATTGTACATGTCCAGGGCTTGAATACGCGCTTGAGGACTTAAAAAAACAGGAGTATTCTAGCCTGTATAGTGGAAGATTCCCCATTGGAAGATTCCCGATGAATCACGGTAAAATCCGTAACTTCACGTGGACTCCTCCAAAAGTGAAACCTACTACGTCGTTCTGAAGCCAAAATCTAGTGCAGTTATCACCTCACTCCAACAGTTTTGTACACCGCACCATTTTGTTCCTTAGACAAAATAAAAATGGCATTCCTTTTTGGGTACAAGAGAAACATCCTCTAGACTCATATGGATGACACGATTGAGAAACATGTTTGATGACTCCATGTCAAGATGGAAATTTTCTATTATGGAAAATGAAATGGAAAAGCTCTCTGGCTTGCATCGAACATGTACTCATGGCATCTTCCATTTCCGTAGACAAAATTCTCTTCTCCTATTACAACCAGCAAACATTTCTTTCTCCCTTGACGCGACAAAAACGGAAAAGACCAACTTCATGGTGTCCTGCTGCAGCCTTCGGTTTGACTTAGATCACCAGTCTACAACTGAAAGTTAGCGTCCAACATGGACTAACCCACACTGGTAAACAAAACAGGTGATTGCCTCTCCGTCTGACAGGAATAGGAAATACGTTCAACCCGCATTGCACGATAAGAAAGGATAATCGAAAGAGAAATTGTGGTCAGACTCATGTTTGGCTAAATTTATCAACTGATCGAGGGACAAAGCTAGAACAGGTACATAACATCCAGAAGCATCCCTTGTTTTGTACATCACGCAATGTTTCTCTCTGTGGAAGGCATTTTTGTTTGTTGAAAAGATACACAATGTTCGGACTGATATGGATGACATAAACAAGAAATGTGTTGATAAATCCTTGTCAAAATGAGAATATTCTGGTGTGGAGGGTTGAAGAGGTAACCTCTCTGTTTGGAATCCAATGGGCACTCATGTTCTCGTCCATTAGCATAGCTAAAAAGTCTATTTCTCGCTTACTCTCACCAAACACTTTTTATCGTTTGACGTGAAAAAAAATTTGGAATAACCAACTACATGATATCCGGATTTAGCCTTTGCTTCAATGGAGGTCACCACTCTGCAATAATTACTTAAACAACCTGAATAGACTGACCCACAAAGACAAATGAGGCACTCAGTTGCCTCTCTGTATGATAGGAATAAGAAATGCATTCGCCCTCCGTTGAACGACTAGATAAGAAAACCAAAAGAGAAATTGTGTGTAGACTTCTGTCCGCACAGACCTAGGTACCGATCAAACAACAAAGCTTCTATGGATACATGAAAGTTGGAAGCAAAACTTCGTTTTGTACACCAAACCGATTTTTCTCTCTTTGGAGAGAGAACTCGGTGGGTTGAGAAGGAACCTCTCTTTCTACCATCAGACATGTACTCATGTCCTTCTCCATTTGAATTTCCAAAAGTATCCTTTCTACTTACAACAACCAAACACGTTTCATTGTTTGACTTGAAAACAATGGAGGAATCAACTACAATGTCCGCCTGTAGCCTTTGGTTTGACGTAGTAGTGCGGAATGACATAATCTCGATGTAAACACGTAACATGTGGATCTACTGATAACTGCTCCATAAGTTGATTTCAGCATAGATTTTGTTCCCCAATCTCGTAAAAATCTAATCACCTCATGAAAGAGGGTGGTGGTTCTTGATCGTGATGTCATTCCATGCTTGGTAGTCCTCACACATTCATATTTCTCCAGTCTCTTTTTCAAAGAAAACTAGGAAAGCTACATATGGTGATGTGGATGGGCGGTAAGAACCCAGTTAGAGAACTTCGTGTAGCTGAAGTTTCAGTTCATTTAGCTTGTGGTCACTCATCCGATGGGTCTCCTTGACCATCAATTTATCTTCTGGCTTCAGGTCAATCTAGTGGTCGATCCGGAATTTTGAAGGCAAATCTCGAGGCATATTGTCAAGAAACACCCCTATGAACTCCTCAATGAGTGCTGCAAACTCCTCTGGTACAATTAAAAACTTTGCCACTTTTGAGGTTAATGAGGCTGTTGCGTCTTTTGCATCAGAAGCCGCGATTTTTCCCTCTTTTCTAGATACCTTGTAGATGCATAAGCTCCTCGTCGGAGGTTTTTATTGGCCATATCAAGCAGTTTCAATATTGTGCATTGCCCTATTGTGTTTGTTACAATATTCCCGTTTTCTCCCTCTTCTATTGTATCTCCGAACTGTTGTTGCATTGTGAATTGCTTGATTAAGGACAGTATATGTTTTTTCAAATAGTCCAGACGTAAAACACATCGCGGATTCAATCTGCTTGTGTGACTTTCGTGTTACAGGTGAATCTTGCCCAAGGATGATCATGCGGTCTCTCGTTGGGCAAGTCTTCCACGCAGTTGTATCCTACAATTTCTCAAATTGTAGTTGGAGAGATCTGTAAAGTTGATAAATTTCCAAGCGTCTGTCGATAGCATTCATTGTATACACCTCTGGCTTAGTCTTCATATGTAGAAACCAAAACCATCTCCTTGTCAATAGAATTTAGTGAGGTTGACCCATCTATTAACTATGATATAACTTAACAAATTCTACATACATTTGTTGATACCATGGCCGGTTGATCACTCTCATGACCCTAGTAAAACTTTGTGATGTTGGAAATCCTCCCGTGAGGTAGATTGTCTCTCTGTTGATGTTGACACCAAGAGGGTTGAAGTACACCTACAAACTCATTTGCCATATCCGATTAATTGGTCTGTTTGGATTAGAGGGATCTAATGGCTCATCGAGTGCCAGCCAGATTTGGATCTCACTCAAGAGGAGGCAATTACTTCTTGTGAGAATTGCTTCTCCCATGTACCCATCTTATAGCTCCTTCATCACTGCGGTGAGTTGGTGGAGTAGATGATTGTCGAGGCTTGAACGTGCAACACCATTATGGTATAAGTATTCATTAATGTGTGCATATCAACTGCATGCAACCTGCCATCACGCCATTTGTTTACCCAATAGGCAGCGGCGGAGGCAAGTGATTTTCTAAGCCTTATAGGTCCATATATGTTCATCTTATAGGTCCATCACCAGACTGGCCGTGGGACTCGTTGGCCCCATGCCATTTTTCCTGTACTCTATTTCTTGCTGCTTTCCTGGCCATTTGAGTGGACCAGTGAATTTCTTACTGTTTTCCATGCATTGACGAATCCTTCACCGGGTCATCAATTCTTGTCTCCAGGTGCGCTTGTTTCTTTGACCATCAACTTTGTCAGGCCTGTAAAATTTTGGAGACCGGAGCTACGTAAAGAAATTGTGCAAGATTTTTGCATATGAGTAAAGTTGTTTGCGTCACTCATGCACAAAAATGGGGAAACTTGGACTTGGTTCCTTTTCTTTCATGCGATAATGAATGTTGAGTAATGATGATTTTGGCAATGATGAGCCCCAGTTTAAGCATGACATGGAGTTCCATACCATGAAGTGCTGGATCAAAATGGAATGATATGCAGTGAAACACCATTTTTTTCTCAAGTGGGAGCAACCAAGGCCTGCAGTTATCATTGTGTGGTGCCACAAAAGAATGAGTGATGGGTGCACCTGGGTGATTTGTGTATGCATGAGCACACACAAACTGACATAGCCATGTCATCTCCTTTTACGAGGGGGGAAACCAATGCATTCTTAATGAAACAAAGGACGATCCAGTGCGTGTATAAAGGTGAGTGCTACACTGCATCTGAGAAACTGTGCATCTGGATCCAACCACGGACAGCAAGGTGTTTTTCCAAGTCATGGAATCCTTCATAAACGAGAATATTGGCTACATCTTTATGTTAAAGACTTGTGACAAGGTCCAAAAGGAGATAATGGACAAGAAGGTAAAGTCGTGGGCCATGTTTTGATTGTACGTTTTCTAGGTGGAAGTTTTACTTATCTGCCCTGTGGTGGATCAGAACCCTGAAACACAGGCTGAAACTTTCACGAAGTTAATGAGTGTGGAACCCAACACAATCGACACAGTTGAGCACCTTGAGAAGAAGTTATGTTCTGTTTCTCAGGGTTCCTTTCACAAGGCATTCCAAGAGGCACCCGGAGCCATAAGGGTCACGCTTGATGCCATGCACTTGAGGAAGGGCCACACAGAGGATCTACTCATTGCACGATGTGTTGACATGAACAACAACAATGTCCCCAAGGCCTACGTGCTTTTCAACCAAGAATATGGAGGTCACTGAGGGCAATTCATGCTGAAGCTAACGAATATGTTATGGAACCAACTTGAAGGTTTCACAAAAAATCATCACTGATTGAGGTACTGGATCTATTTATTCCATAGGCCTTTTAAAAACACTATAACTACTACATCAAGTAGAACACCCACGTTACGTACTTGTCCACATGAGAAGTGTAAATCGGGTATGGTGTGCTAGTCTCAACCGGAGGATGCAAGCACCAATTGGTGGCAACGGCGTCCAAGGGGAGGCCGGTGCACACCTCCTAGTACATGCAAAAGCATAGGATTGCTCAGGGGAGCACTGGACCACGTGTGACAAAGTGGGAGTAAAGTGTACTTGTTATTCAAGTGTCAACATACAAGACTATATGTGCATGATGACACATACTAGGTAAGCTGAGGTCGCCAAGCTGTGCAAGGCTTCGACAAGCCAGGGATAAGCATTATTCACTAAGCATCATCTATTTCATCTTCCCACATTTCCAACGTATCAAGAACCGCATCATTCCATGGAGGAACGGCCGAGATATGGCCATTTTTGTGAACCGTAACAATCTGCTATTGATAGCACCACTAGCAGCAGTGAGGGCCGCCCGAAGCGCCCTTTCTAGCAACAACACATTGGAGTGCCATTTCGAAGCACCTTTGGCCCCCAATGATCCTTGATTCATTGAATAACGAGGCTCCAAGGCCTAATTCAGCCTCATTGAGTCTTTTGAGGGTCGAGCCTTGGTCATTGGGGATGAACAACCGTACCTTGTTTTCCCCTCGGCTGGTCCAACCTTTGGCCGGATGTTACTTCCTCAATTCTTCATGGATTGACCCTGTTCTTGCGTCAACCTTGCACATTTTCCCCCGTAGGTTTTAAATAAAAATTCATATTGCACATGTAAGGAAGGCTCGACCCGTGATTAGTGCCGTTGGGACTCTCCCACTTATGTTACCCCCTCTCCTTTAGGAACGAGCCATCCCGGTTTGCTCTTTGTACTCCCAGAGGATTTACCCTATCAACGTTGAAGTTGTAGGTAGGCTCCCATAAGTTGTGGGCTGTATTGTAGCCCTTCCACTTGACTAGGCACTCCCATCCACGGCCACGACGACGGTGGTCAAGGATGACCTCCACTTCAAACTCCCGCTCACCCTCAATTACCACTAGAGGGAGAGGCACAAAACTGCGGCCAGGAAAATGCTCAGCTGGGTCATGGTAGAGCTTGAGCTTGGAGATGTGGAACACGTCATGGAATGGCATGGAAGGCGGAAAAGCCAACTGCACCACCACGGGTGTCCGCATTTCGAGCACCTCAAATGGACCAAGCCATCGGGGTTTGAACTTGGCCGATCAGACCCTGCAAAGCTTAACATGCACGCTGTTGAGAAGCACATGATCACCGAATTTGAGCGTTGTGTCTTTACGCCGGTGGTTGGCTTGCACTTTTTTCTGGTCTTGCACCTTTTGCAATGCATGCTGCGTCGCTGTCTAAATCTACTTGAAGTCCCGTGCGATAGTCTCCACCGCAAGCACGTTGTGAAAACTGAGGGATGTGACGGGCACTGTCGCATTCACCAAATGGCACCTTGTCTGTGGAGGCGGATGTGGTAGAGTTGTATGTCAGTCCAGCAACCGGCAACCACTGGTCTCATGGCGTCTCGTCGGAATCACCCCTTGTACAGAAGAGCTGCTCTAGCGTCTGGTTTGTCTGCTTTGTCCACTTGGGGATGAGAAATGCTCATCAGCTGCACCTTGCTTCCATACCGCTCCATGCATTCTCGCGAGAACTTGCTCATGAAGCGCAGGTTGCGGACACCCACAATGGACCGTGTCACACCATGGAGGCACACGACGTGCTCGAGGAACAGCAGTAATGAAGTGGGACATCTTGTTGAAGCGATCCACTGCCACCAATACCACATTATGACCTCCCATTGTCGCGGGCAAGCTCGTGATGAAGTCCATGGAGATATCTTTCCACTGCTGTTCAAGGATGGACAAGAGTTGGAGGAGATGCGGGGTCTTCATCCTCTGTGCCTTGTGGCATTGGCACACGTCACAACTCCGATGAAATTCAGCCACCTCTGACGACATGGTGGGCCACCAAAAGAATAGAGCCACAGCCAGCAAGGTCTTCTCAACGGACAAGTGACCTCTTAGGCCACTGTCATGGCAGTCCTCCAAAATCAGCTGCCTAAGCGCCGACACTACGGAAACCACCACCTACCGCAACAACGTTATCATTACGGCACCAAAAAAAAAGTATGAGTGGCATATTCCCCTTCCGCCTTGTATCCCTCTATGAATAGCTTCACAAGGAAGGCATCCTCGTGGATGATGAGTGACGTTACCTGCATCATCAGGTTTGGTCTTCGTGAGAGTATAATGGCTGGGTTGATGCGGCCTAGCCGGTACACGATCTCGTAGTCAAAGTACAACTCAAGTTACTCCAGCCAACGCGCTCGCCGCCGACTCACGTTTGGCTGCGTCTTGAAGTAATTCAATGCATAGTGGTTGGTGTAGACCATACATTTCTGTGCTTTGAGGTAGCATCGCTAGTTCTTAAAGGCTGCGACCATGGCGAGCATCTCCTTGTTGTGGGTGGTGTCCTCAAGTCTGCCCCGTACAACTTGCATGAGTAGTAAGCGACCAGCTACGACCCATTGCCAAAATCCTGTAAACCACTTCCACAAATGGTTTGGTCTGATGCATCCATTGCCATTTCAAACTGTCGGCCGCTGTCGGCCAAGTGCAAGGCCGACACGAAGGTCAGAGCCCATTCAATATTCTCAAATTCTTCTTGTTTGCTAACTCCAAAACTCCATTCGCGATCCTTGCGAGTGAGATTAGAGAGTGGCTCTTACACTCCAACATAGCCAATGACAAACCCACAGTAGTACTTGCAAAAACCAAGGAACACTTGCACATTGTGCACGCTACATCGCTTCGGCCACTCTTGCATGGCTGACACCTTCCCCTGGTCCATGGCAATCTGTCCATTGCCAAACATGTGTCTAAGGAGTTAAAATTTTCTCACCTCTAGTTCACACTTAGTGAGCTTTGTAGAAATCTTCTCCTTCCTCACAACCTTGATGACCTTCTTCACATGCTCCTCATGCTCCTCAGCCATCCTGCTAAACACCAATGTTTCATCGAGGTACACCACCACAAAGTCACCCAAGTACTGCTTGAAGATGTTGTTCATCACCGCCATGAAGGTGGCCGACGCATCGGTCAACCGGAAAAGCATCATGAGGAACTTGTAGTGACCATAGTGGGTATGGAAGACCGTCTTTTCCACATCATCTTCAATCTCTATGAAGAAACAAGGTGCACAGAGCTAATCAAAGAGCTCATTGGCTTGTGAAAGTAGGTACCGGTTCTTGATGGTCATCTCGTTCAACATTTGGCAGTCCACATACATATTTACCTCTCTTGTATTTTTCCACACAAACAGGACAGGTGTAGCGTAAAGAGAGGAGGACAGACGGATGAAGCTTTGCTCCTTCATCTCGGTCAACTGCTTCTTGAGCTGCTACAGCCGTGCATTGCTCATGTGGTACGTTGCACAAACAGGCGGGCACGCTCCAGATTTTAGGTCGATGTGATGGTCCACATCCCGCTTTGGTGGCAGATCCACCGGGAGGGTGTCGGAGAACACATCCTTGAACTCCGTACACACCTTTCAAAGCCCCTCGAGTACTGCAGAAAACTTGCCTTGGTCCCCTGGCTGCTTACGAGTCACCTCATATGCCACAACAAGTGCCACGTTCTTTGGTTCATTGAATTGTCCTCCGCTTCTCGCACAAATGCCAAGAAAATGCTCCCTTTTTTAATCGATCTCTTACATTGCACACAGTTTATCATCATAGGCACAGATTTCTCCTTGTGAGGCATTGATTGCTTCAACGCTTCCTCCTCGCAAGTCTCCTCCTTTGCAATCTCTTCCTCGAACTACGTAGGCAGCGGATACTCCTTGTCTCCAAGCTTGATTAAGACAGTGCATGCCTCCCAATTGATGGTGAGGTTGGGAAAACTCACGATTGAGGATCAAATCGTGATCCTTCATTGGGAAAACCGGTATACGGTCGTTATGCAAAGCTTCCTGACAAAAACAAAGAGGGAAGGGGCCAGGTACCTCACTTCAATCGTGCCGTCCACTTGGTTAGAGGTTCGCTTCTTGCTCGTGAGCACAAGGTCCCATTTCCAAATACACTCCATGCACAAAAAACTGCGACTTGCACCACAATCCAGTAGACTCTTTATCTTTCCCTTGATGCCTTTCACCCCTGCCTCCATGAAAAGTGTGGACTGCTCCTCTTCATACCCAGAATCTCATGCCTTGACCTCATAAACCCCCTTGATTTTCCCAAGGCATTCAGTTGGACGATCAAGTGGTGGTTTGTACTGAGAGCAGCCATGAGTAACGCCATTAACGCCAGGCTCTCCTCATTTTCCGACTCTTTTGTTGCTTATTCTACTTCCTTTGTGGCTTGTTTCCTCTTCCCTTGCCACTTACCCCTGCCGTCGCCCTTCTATGGACTATGTGAATCACGCGTAATGTGGCCACACTTGTCAGAGCTATAGCACTTGCACTGTTGCAACGCTCCAATCTCCATGAGCATGTCGTTGCTCTCAGCCCGCTTACCATAACCACCAAAAAAAGAGTTGTGGCTGTTTGCATGAGCCTGTTACATACGCGAATCATACTGCTCTGCTGCTACGATCATCCATGGCAGGTCGTTGTTGAGGCCGTGCATAACCATCAGTGTGCGGGTGATGTTCTTAAGGCTGTTGCTGCAGTAGAAGTATAGTTTTTGGGTGTCATAGCCACAATTGGCAACCACCTCACAAAACCTGTGGGTGTATTTGGCGATGCTACCAGTTTGGCAAAGCCAACGCAGCGTGGCGCGGACATTGTTCCTCCCGTCACCCTGGGTGAAGCGCTTGATGAATGACTCCGTGAACTCATTCCAAGAGGTCGGCCTTTTCAGGGTAGGGTTGCCAGTGCTACTGGTTGGAGCCGATGGGGTTGAGATTCTGGTGACAGCCACAATGTCTATGACCATAGTTGCTCCTGTGCCCTGTGGATTGGACCACATCACATCGACAACGATGCGCCTTTCAATAGGGTCTCAACATAGTCATCGCCTCGTACCTTGAGACATCCACACCGATGGTGGTGAAGTACAGCTGTATTTTGAGTATCCAAGCATGTGGAGCTGGCCCATCCTTCCTTGATGGGTCAAACGGGTTCGGCTTGGATGGGCTTGGGACGCCCACTGCATTTCCATTTGGGGCGATAACTTCAATTGGTATTGTTACGTAACACTTCGCGAGCTCTTTATTAAGGTGCACATTTTTCTTCTCTAACATGTCCACCTTGGCCTGCATTTTGGTGATCAACTTTTGTAATACATGGTTGCTGTTACTTGGCCTTCTGTGTCAAACGGCGCTGCCATAAAGAACATGCCGGATGAAGTCATCTTTATGTTTGGTGAAACTTCTTCCTCAACGGGTCCTCCAATTACTCCCTTGTCACCGGAGTGTGTAGTTGAACTTGGGCATGGATGCGCCAAAGAGACAAGATGCATCGTGGTCTATGCTGATCAGGAGAGGTTGCCACATAGATGATTGTGCCCCTGAGCCAAGGGTGGCTCTGAGACCAAGTGAATACTGGGCGCAGTGTGCTAGCCTCAACCGGAGGGTGCAAGCACTAACCGATGGGAACGATGATCAAGGAGAGGCCGGTGTACACCTCCCAGTGTATGCGAATGTATCCAAGTATCTTGGGGGAGCACTGGAATACGTGTGAAAAAGTGGGAGTAAAGTTTACTTGTTATTCTCAACATACAAGACTATATGTACATGATGACACATCCTAGGTGATCCGAGGTAGCCGGGCCATGTGCAGCTTCATACTGGCCAGGGATGAGTACTATTGCCTCATAATCATGTAGCCCATCTTCCTACCTTTCCAAAGCAGCAATAATTGCATCATTTTGTGGAGGAACGGGCGAGACATGGTTGTTTTTGTGAACCACGACAATCTGCCACTGACAGTACCACTAACGACGATGATGGCCGTCCAATGCGTCCTTTCTAGCAATAACACATTGGGGCGCCATTCCAAAGTACCCTTGGCCCTCGATGATCCTTGATTCATTGAATAAATGGGCTCAAAGGTGCATTTTGGCCTCGTTGGGTCTTCCGATGGTCAAGCCTTGGTCCTTGGGGATGAGTTCTCGTCACTTGTTTTCTCCTTGTTTGGACCAACCTTTGGCCCGGCGCATATTCCTCAATTTTTGATGGATTGACCCCATTCTTGGGTCAATCTCAAATGGTTTCTCCTGTAGATTCCAAATCAACAGTCAGATTTTACATTCAATAAAGCCTCAAGCCGTGATCAGTGCCGTTGGCACTTTCCGGCTTACAAGAAGTCCTTTGGTGTCTCATCTATGTCTGCACCCGAAAAGGGTATGTCATGGAGGTGGTGAAGATGAACAAGGAAGTGCATCTCTATGTCTTTAGATGTATGCATAGAAAATAGATTTTCAGGGTTTTGATGATCAGGCAGTTAGACGGAACGATGGGAATTGGAAGACGATTGGTGACCAGTTGCATGTTGACCATACCGACGAAAAGTGTGGATACAAAGGCCACTCAAGAAGCCACTGCACCAACCCTTACTTCCCAAAGAATCTCAACACTTCTCAGAAGAAGGGCTTGTGACTGTTTAATGGAAATGCTTTAATACTCCCATGCAGCATGCATGTGACATCGCGTCAATACAGATTGGCGTAAAAATGCCAAAGTAAAAAGGGGACATGGTTGTTTCAAAGCCTAGCTTTGGGACATTTCTTAGTTGATTAAAAAAGGGTCAAGAAATGGGGCATATTTTGTTTTTGCCCTTAGTTTATACTCACAAAGATGGCAAGAATTGAGTCCAGTCCGAGGTGACCCTCAGCTTCAAAACCCTCAAAGTCTCAAAAGGAACAGATTGTTGCAAGCAACAGAAAAACATTGGCACAGAGAACAAGTAATTGTACCCTGCTTCATGACTTATGAATTATTACTATGATCATTATTAATCAAAATGTCTGTGAATGATTGTTACCCAACATACTGAACCAAATTACAAAGGCAAATTGATTTTTCTGAACCAAACCGGTTGGTACCCTACCTATGTTAGAAATCCACCACTTCGGCTACTGCTCTTACGGAACATCAACCTGATCATAATGAGAAAAAAGAAGAAAAAAACCAATCTGAATCTGTACCAGTCCAGAACCAACTTGGATTCCACTTTTACCCAGTTGGGTAGCATTTGGGTTGGTTTTCTGGAAGATTTTTTGGGATTGTTTTGGATTCACCGAGACAGATCTAAACTAATGCGCTTACTTTTCAGTATTTGGTTCAGTTTGAGAAATCCAAATCCAAAATCAACGGTAATGCTTGCATGGAATGGTTTTTTCAATAATAACTTCCTGCCATGAGCACATGGTTGGCAATGGGGCCAATTTAACGTGTACCTTCTTTCAACAACACCTTCAGTGTTTGCGCGCACGAACCTTGTGTTGCATCATTGAGGTATACCTTATCTCAAAGTAGAAAGGATAAGTCATTCAAATCCTGTTAGTTTTGAACCAGTCGTAGGAAAAATTAGGTGATTAGAGATTTCACGAAGGGTCCTGAGCCATAGACCTCTTGTTTGTATGGGCCCCACGTCTCACAGTCAGTCGTGTGGTGTACTCAAAGTGTAATGGTTTCAATTTTGAATTTGCAAAGAGAAGGATCCATGGTGGTTCACTGATAATGACAAGTGAAACCAATACTGCTGACTAATGTACTTAGCATGCATCCCGGTGGCTCAATCTGTTGCAAGTGAAAGCTCTCCTCTTCACACATGCGTTTGGATTAAGTCCTTGAATCAGACACATAAATACTGACCAATAGTCAATGCTGTTTCAAATAAAGCAAGAAATTCTAGGAGTACCTGAAAACTTAACCTATTTGGTCTTGGTTTGAGGCGGCTTGTTTGAACTAATCAGGTAGAAACCCAAACCACTCGACTGCTTGCCCAAAAATTCAAGATAAACTTAGAAAGAATCTCTTTGCAACAATCCACAAAGTCGCAAATCTCCCTGCAATCCAAAAGGCCAGGAGGTGAGCTTGATTGCTATGTCAGCGTTAGTTCGCCACTTTCGTTTGCGCTTGGCTTGCCTTCATGCATATTGACCTGGCACTAACTGACCACAAACTGTTTCCTGAAAAAAGCGAGAGTGGTTTGGTTTCATTGACAAGATTGGTTCAGATTACATTCATATCTGAACTCACCGGTTTGGTTCTATTCGGATTCGAAAACAGTCGGATTGCTATGGATAAAAAATGCTCTGATCCGAGTAAACAGCTCTGACGGCTCAGTTCAGAATGTCGGTGTTAAATTGGTTCAGTTCATTATTCCGAACAGATGTGACCACCGTGGAGAAAATGGCTAGAGCCACTAAACTGCTACCATCTTTTGGAGTGAATGTCCCCTGCGAGGGTATGGATGATGGAGGAGATGGAGGGAGCAGAGAGCGGGGTGAAGGAAAAGAAAGAGGAAAGTGGGAGGGAGAAGGACAAATGAAAGGTATAAAATCGCCATTAAGAGGCACCGGCTTATCTGAGAAAGGGCTCTCTGGCAGTGTCCAGAGCAGAGGTGCTGCTCCTCATGAGGGAGATGGGGAGGCAAGACGTCCTCAACATACGGGAAGAAGAGGGACGGAGGAAGCAGGACATGAGGGAGGATGCTCGTCTCATGAAACCTGCCACAAAGCATGAGGCTCTCGATCCTGTCCATGATACTTCTCTAGCTGCTGCTGGTGCCGATGATGCAGAGGAAATTGCCGCCTCTTTGTCTGTCTCTGCTTGGTGGTTGCGTGCGTCCCATTTGCAGGTAGGACAAAAAGGTTGTCTCTTAGTGAGCCAGTTGTCGACGCAGTCCACGTGGAATTCTGCCAAGGCATCAGATGTGAGCACGATCGAGGGTGAAAATTGTCATTCAGACCTACAAGGTGACTGCAAAGAGAAGGGAGAGGAGAGAAGCAAAATGAAAACAGGACATCATAAATGGTTCGGCAAAGTCATCAGCATCTGTTTTTTAGATGTAGGTGTTCAGCTGTGGATACAGTTGTGCTTCAAAGCACATGAAATAAAGAAGTGCTTCAATATGGAACTGGGCAGTAGGGAAAAGAGGGACAGAAAGGGAAGGGGGGGGATGCAAGGTGAGGCAGAGTTGGTCAAGGCAGGGCAGGGTGGGGCAGGGTAGGGCAGGACGGAGAGGGGAAGGGCAAGGCTGGGGGGGTTGGNGGGGAGGAGAAGGGAGGGGAGACGAGGGGAGAGGAAGGAAGGGGAAGGGAGGTGAGGGGAAGGATGGGAAGGGGAAGGGGAGGGAATGTCAACGAAGAGGAGGGTGGGGGAGAGAAAGGAGTAAAGGGGCCAGTCGGGGATAAGAGGAGGGATTCCAGGGAGAGGAGGGGATGGAGGGGAGGGCAAGGAGGGGAGGGGAAGGGGAGGGGAAGGGGGTGGGGATGAGGGGAGGGGAGTGGAAGGGAGGTAAGGGCAGGGACTTGGAGGGGGGCTTTGGGAAGAATTGGATAAGAAGAGAGGAGTGGGAGGGGAGAGAGGAGTAGGAGGGAAGGAAATTGGAAGACACACATTACACAAGAACAAAGGAGAGGGAGAAAAGGGATGGGAGGGTGTGGAGGGCAGGAAAGAAGAGTGAGGAGAGCAATGGGAAGACAGGGGAGGAGAGGGAAGGAGGTATGGAAGGTCGGGGAAAATCCAGAAGTGAGGGATGGGAGGGTAGAGCAGGAACGTGAAGGGATTATAGGAGGAAAGGATGGGAGATTGAGGACTGGGAAGGAGATGGAGGGGAGGAAGGGAAGGGCACGGGAAGAGAGGGATTGGAGGGTAGGGTAGGGGAAGTGAGGGATAGAAATGCAGGGTTACTGGGGAAGGGGAACAACGTGAGGGCACAGAGCCCACTCACACAAGCACTCTCAACAACCAAACGCATCTGCCGAGCATAGAGAAAAGTACGGAGGGGGGCGGGGGGGGGGGCATCAATGCTGGCAAGGGGAATACATCCCACCAGCCGTTCCTCAAATTCTCCTCCTTAATTGCAGATTGGGGGGAAAGGGGAAGAATGGGAGCCTCACCCTGCTGGAAAAAGAACGCCGATACCGTGTTGAAAGAACTATACATCTTGCCCTATGACCGTGCCAACAGGCCATTTTAGAATGATTTTTTCCAACATCTGAAGTTGAAGAGCACATTTTACTTTCTGGGCATGAAATCTGGAACTCTCAATCGGATTCCGCCAACTTAGAGTCCAAGTGCTAATTTTGATAGTTTTTTCTCAACTGGGAGGGGCAGGGTTTGACCCATCCTGACTTAGATTTCATAAGAAGCCTTTTTTGTCTGTGGGTGTTTTACGCTCTCTTCCATCCATTTCTGGGGCCTTGGAAAACAGGGTATATATTTTTTGGGATTCATGCATTTACAGGGGACTGAATGATTCATGCTGAATGATTCAGCCCATATCAATCGGTTTCTATTTGAAACAAGGTAGCCCGCAACCATTCACACTTGAAAGAAATCTTCTAATAGGTGGCACACGTCTCCATCCTTGAACAACATCTCTTAGGCCACGTGCAACACGTATAAAGAAGAGATTTCCCTGGATTTTTTT
>SZWC01007760.1:49151-59577 GCA_023375785.1 Penium margaritaceum | reverse complement strand
TGGTCAGAAACACACTGGTCAGAAACACACTTGTTCGAAACACACTGGTCAGAAACTCTGTGGTCAGAAACACAGTGGTCACAAACACATTGGTCAAAAACACAGTGGTCAGAAACACAGTGGTCAGAAACACACTGGTCAGAAACACAGTGGTCATAAACACACTGGTCAGAAACACAGTGTTCAGAAACACAGTGGTCAGAAACACACTCGTTGAAAACATTGTGGTCAGAAACACGCTGGTTAGAACCACAGTGGTCAGAGACAAACTAATCAGAAACACACTGGTTAGAAACACAGTGTTCAGAAACACAGTGGTCAGAAACACAGTGGTTAGAAACACAATGGTCAGAAACACCCTGGTCAGTAACACAATGGTCAGAAACACACTGCTCAGAAACACAGTGGTCAGAAACATACTGGTCAGAAACACACTGGTCAGAAACACACTGGCCAGAAACACACTGGTCAGAAACACACTGGTCAGAAACATGCTGGTCATAAACACACTGGTCAGAAATACAGTGGTCGGAAATACACTGGTCAGAAACTCACTGGTCAGAAACACAGTGGTCAGAAATACACTGGTCAGAAACACAGTGGTCAGAAACACACTGGTCAGAAACACACTGGTCAGAAACACAGTGGTCAGAAACACACTGGTCAGAAACACACTGGTCAGAAACACAGTGGTCACAAACACACTTGTCAGAAACACAGTAGTCAGAAACACAGTGGTCAGAAACACACTGGTCAGAAACACACTGGTCAGAAACACACTGGTCAGAAACACACTGGTCAGAAACATGCTCGTCATAAACACACTGGTCAGAAAGACAGTGGTCAGAAACACAGTGGTCAGAAACACACTGGTCAGAAACACAATTGTTTGAAACACACTGGTCACAAACACAGTGGTCAGAAACACAGTGGTCAGAAACACATTGGTCAGAAACACAATGGTCAGAAACACACTGGTCAGAAACAAAGTGGTCAGAAACACAGTGGTCAGAAACAAAGTCGTCAAAAACACAGTGGTCAGAAACACACTGGTCAGAACCTCAGTGGTCAGAAACACACTGGTCAGAAACACACTTGTCAGAAACACAGTGGTCAGAAACACAGTGGTCAGAAACACAGTGGTCAGAAACACACTGGTCAGAAACACACTGGTCAAAAACACACTGGTCAGAAACACAGTGGTCATAAACACACTGGTCATCAACACACTGGCCAGAAATACAGTGGTCAGAAACACACTGGTCAGGAACACACTGGTCAGACACACATTGGTTAGAAACACAGTGGTCAGAAACATTGTGGTCAAACACACAGTGGTCAGAAACACACTGGTCAGAAGCACAGTGGTCAAAAACACACTGGTCAGAAACATTGTGTACAGAAACACACTGGTCTGAAACACGCTGGTCATAAACACACTGGTCAGAAACACAGTGGTCAGAAACACACTTGTTTGAAACACACCGGTCAGAAACACAGTGGTTAGAAACACAGTTGTCAGAAACACACTGTTCAGAAACACAGTGGTCAGAAACACACTGGTCAGAAACACAGAGGTCACAAACACACTCGTCAAAAACATAGTGGTCAGAAACAGACTGGTCTGAACCACAGTGATCAGAAACACACTGGTCTGAAACACACTGGTCTTAAACACACTGGTAAGAAACCCAGTGGTCAGAAACACAGTGGTCAGAAACACAGTGGTCGGAAACACTGTGGCCAGAAGCACAGTGGTCAGAAACTCAATGGTCAGAAACACACTGGTCACAAACACACTGGTCAGAAACATAGTGGTCAGAAACACAATGGTCAGAACCCCACTGGTCAGAAACACACTGGTCTGAAACACAGTTGTCAGAAACACAGTGGTCAGAAGTACACTGGTCAGAAACACACTGATCAGAAACACAGTGGTCAGAAACCCACTGGTCAGAAACACACTGGTCAGAAACACAGTTGTCAGAAACACAGTGGTCAGAAGTACACTGGTCAGAAACACACTGATCAGAAACACAGTGGTCAGAAACCCACTGGTCAGAAACACACTGGTCAGAAACACAGTTGTCAGAAACACAGTGGACAGAAGTACACTGGTCAGAAACACACTGATCAGAAACACAGTGGTCAGAAACACAGTGGTCATAAACACAGTCGTCATAAATATAGTGGTCAGAAACACTATGGTCAGAAACACACTGGTCAGAAACACAGTGGTCAGAAACACAGTGGTCATATACACAATGGTCAGAAACACAGTTGTCAGAAACACACTGGTCAGGAACACAGTTGTCAGAAACACACTGGTCAGAAACACATTGGTCCGAAACACAATGGTCAGACACACACAGGTCAGAAACACGGTGGTCAGAAACACAATGGTAAGAAACACCACTGGTCAGAAAAACAGTGGTCAGAAATACACTGGTCAGAAACACAGTGGTCAGAAACACAAAGGTCAGAAAGACAAAGGTCAGAAACACACAGGTCAGAAACACAGTGGTAAGAAACACAGTGGTTAGAAACACAGTGGTCAGAAACATACTGGTACAAAACACACTAGTCAGAAACACACTGGTCAGAAACATAGTGGTCCGAAACCTACTAGTCAGAAACACATTTGCCAGAAACACACTGGCCAGAAACACACTGGTCAAAAACACACTGGTCAGAAAAACGGTTGTCAGAAACACAATGGTCAGAAACACAGTGGTCAAAAACACGGTGGTCAGAAACACACTGGTCAGAAACACACTGGTCAGAAACACAGTTGTCAGAAACACACTGGTCAGAAACACAGTGATCAGAAACACAGTGGTCAGAAACGCACTGATCGAAACACAGTGGTTAGAAATACACTGGTCAGAAACACAGTGGTCGAGAACACACTGGTCAGAAACACACCGGTCAGAAAGACATTGGTCAGAAACACACTGGTCACAAACACAGTGGTCAGAAACACAGTGGTCATAAACACAGTGGTCAGAAATATAGTGGTCATTAACACACTGGTCAGAAACACACTGGTCGGAAGCACAGTGGTAACAAACACAGTGCACAGAAACACAGTGGTCAGAAACACACTGGTCAGAAACGTAGTGGTCAGAAACACACTGGTCAGAAACACAGTAGTCAGGAACACAGTGGTCAGAAACACGCTTGTCAGAAACACAGTGGTCAGAAACACACTGGTCAGAAACGTAGTGGTCAGAAACACACTGGTCAGAAACACAGTAGTCAGGAACACAGTGGTCAGAAACACGCTTGTCAGAAACACAGTGGTCAGAAACACACTGGTCAGAAACACGTTGGTCACAAATACAGTGGTCAGAAACACAGTGGTCAGAAACCCAGTGGTCAGAAACACACTTGTTTGAAACACACTGGACAGAAACACTGTGGTCAGAAACACAATTGTGAGAAACACATTGGTCAGAAACACAGTGGTCAGAAACACTGTGGTCAGAAACACAATTGTGAGAAACACATTGGTCAGAAACACAGTGGTCAGAAGCACAGTGGTCAGAAACACACTGGTCAGAAACACAGTGGTCAGAAACACACTGGTCAGAAACACAGTGGTCAGAATTACAGTGGTCAGAAACACAGTGGTCAGAAACACACTGGTTAGAAACACACTGGTCATAAACACAGTGGTCAGAAACACTGTGGTCAGAAACACACTGGTCAGAAACACAGTTGTCAGAAACGCACTGGTCAGAAACACATTGGTCAGAAACACACTGGTCAGAAACACGGTGGTCAGAAACACACTGGTCAGAAACACAGTGGTCAGAAACACACTGGTCAAAAACACACTGCTCAGAAACTTAGTGGTCAGAAACACAGTGATCAGAAACACAATTGTCAGAAACACACTGGTCAGCAACACAGTGGTCAGAAACACACTGGTCAGAAACACACTGGTCAGAAGCACATTGGTCCGAAACACGGTGGTCAGAAACACACTGGTCAGAAACACAGTAGTCAGAAACACAGTGGTCAGAAACACACTTGTCAGAAACACAGTGGTCAGAAACACACTGGTGACAAACACACTGGTCATAAACACAGTGGTCAGAAACACAGTGGTCAGAAACCCAGTAGTCAGAAACACACTCGATTGAAACACACTGGTCAGAAACACAATGGTGAGAAACACATTGGTCAGAAACACACTGGTCAGAAACGCAGTGGTTAGAAACACACTGGTCAGAAACACAGTGGTCAGAAACACACTGGTCAGAAACACAGTTGTCAGAAACACAATGGGCAGAAACACACTGGTCAGAAACACAGTGGTCAGAAACACACTGATCAGAAACACAGTGGTCCGAAACACACTGGCCAGATACACAGTGGTCAGAAACACACTGGTCAGAAACACAGTGGTCAGAATTACAGTGGTCAGAAACACAGTGGTCAGAAACACAGTGGTTAGAAACACACTGGTCATAAACACAGTGGTCAGAAACACTGTGGTCAGAAACACACTGGTCAGAAACACAGTTGTCAGAAACACACTGGTCAGAAACACATTGGTCAGAAACACACTGGTCATAAACACAGTGGTCAGAAACACTGTGGTCAGAAACACACTGGTCAGAAACACAGTTGTCAGAAACACACTGGTCAGAAACACATTGGTCAGAAACACACTGGTCAGAAACACGGTGGTCAGAAACACACTGGTCAGAAACACAGTGGTCAGAAACACACTGGTCAAAAACACACTGCTCAGAAACACAGTGGTCAGAAACACAGTGATCAGAAACACAGTTGTCAGAAACACACAGGTCAGAAACACAGTGGTCAGAAACACACTGGTCAGAAACACACTGGTCAGAAGCACATTGGTCCGAAACATGGTGGTCAGAAACACACTGGTCAGAAACACAGTAGTCAGAAACACAGTGGTCAGAAACACACTTGTCAGAAACACAGTGGTCAGAAACACACTGGTGACAAACACACTGGTCATAGACACAGTGGTCAGAAACACAGTGGTCAGAAACCCAGTAGTCAGAAACACACTCGATTGAAACACACTGGTCAGAAACACAATGGTGAGAAAAACATTGGTCAGAAACACAGTGGTCAGAAACGCAGTGGTTAGAAACACACTGGTCAGAAACACAGTGGTCAGAAACACACTGGTCAGAAACACAGTTGTCAGAAACACAATGGGCAGAAACACACTGGTCAGAAACACAGTGGTCAGAAACACACTGATCAGAAACACAGTGGTCCAAAACACACTGGCCAGATACACAGTGGTCAGCAACACAGTGGTCAAAAACACACTGGTCAGAAACACAGTTGTCAGAAACACACTGGTCAGAAACACAGTGGTCAGGAACACACTTGTCAGAACCACAATAGTCAGAAACACAGTGGTCAGAAAAACACTGGTCGGAAAGAAACTGGTCAGAAACACAGTGGTCAGAAATACACTGGTCAGAAACACGGTGGTCATAAACACACTGGTCAGAAACACAGTGGTCCGAAACACGTTGGTCAGAAACACACTGGTCAGAAACACACTGGTCATAAACACACTGGTCAGAAACACACTGGTCAGAAACACACTGGTCAGAAACACAGTGGTCAGAAACACACTGGTCAGAAACACACTGGTCAGAAACACTTTCATCAGAAACACACTTGTCAGAAACACAGTGGTCAGAACACAGTGGTCACAAACACACTGGTCAGAAACACAATGGTCAGAAACACTCTGGTCAGAAAAACACTGGTCAGAAATACACTGGTCAGAAACAGAGTGGTCAGAAACATACTGGTCATAAACACACTTGTCAGAAATACACTGGTCAGAAACACACTGGTCAGAAACACACTGGTCAGAAACACAGTGGTCAGAAACACAGTGGTCAGAAACACAGTGGTCAAAAACACAGTGGTCAGAAACACACTGGTCAGAAATACACTGGTCAGAAACACACTGGTCAGAAACACACTGGTCAGAAACACAGTGGTCAGAAACACAGTGGTCAGAAACACAGTGGTCAAAAACACAGTGGTCAGAGACACACTGGTCAGAAACACAGTGGTCAGAAACACAGTGGTCAGAAACACACTTGTCAGAAACACAGTAGTCAGAAACACAGTGGTCAGAAACACACTGGCTAGAAATACCCTGGTCAGAAACACGCTGGTCAGAAACACACTGGTCAGAAACACAGTGGTCAGAAACACAGTGGTCAGAAACACACTTGTCAGAAACACAGTAGTCAGAAACACAGTGGTCAGAAACACACTGGCTAGAAATACCCTGGTCAGAAACACGCTGGTCATAAACACAATGGTCAGAAACACAGTGGTCAAAAACACAGTGGTCAGAAACACACAGGTCAGAAACACACTTGTTTGAAACACACTAGTCACAAACACTGTGGTCAGAAACACCGTGGTCAGAAACACATTGGGTAAAAAACACAGTGGTCAGAAACACAGTGGTCAGAAACACACTGGTCAGAAACACAGTGGTCAGAATCACACTGGTCAGAAACACACTGGTCAGAAACACACTCGACAAAAACATAGTGGTCAGAAACACAGTGGTCAGAATCACACTGGTCAGAAACACACTGGTCAGAAACACACTCGACAAAAACATAGTGGTCAGAAAGACGCTGGTCAGAACCAGAGTGGTCAGAAACAAACTAGTCTGAAACACAATGGTCAGAAACACAGTGGTCATAAACACAGTGGTCAGAAACACAGTGGTCAGAAGCACAGTAGGCAGAAACACACTGGTCAGTAACACAGTGGTCCGAAACACACTGGTCAGAAACACAGTGGTCAGAAACACACTGGTCAGAAACATACTGGTCAGAAACACACTGGTCAGAAACGCACTGGCCAGAAACTCACTGGTCAGAAACACAGTGGTCAAAAACACACTGGTTAAAAACACAGTGGTCAGGAAAACACACTGGTCAGAAACACACTGGTCAGAAACACAGTGGTCAGAAACACACTTGGCAGAAACACAGTAGTCAGAAACACAGTGGTCAGAAACACACTGGTCAGAAACACACTAGTCAGAAGCACAGTGGTTAGAAACACACTGGTCAGAAACACCCTGGTCATAAACACACTGGTCAGAAACACAGTGGTCAGAAACACGGGGGTCAGAAACACACTGGTCAGAAACACACTTGTTTGAAACTCACCGGTCAGAAACACAGTGGTCAGAAACACAGTGGTCAGAAACACATTGGTCAGTCACAGTGGTCAGAAACACAGTGGTCAGAAACACAGTAGTCAGAAACACAGTGGTCAGAAACACACTGGTCAGAAACACAGTGGTTGGAAACACAGTGGTCAGAAACTCACTCGTCAGAAACACAGTGGTCAGAAACACACTGGTGAGAAACACACTGGTCAGAAACACAGTGGTTAGAAACACAGTGGTCAGAAACTCACTCGTCAGAAACACAGTGGTCAGAAACACAGTGGTCAGAAATACAGTCGTCAGAAACACACTGGTCAGAAATACACTGGTCAGTAACACAGTGGTCAGAAACACACTGGTCAGAAACACAGTGGTCAGAAACACGCTGGACAGTAGCACAATTGTCAGAAACATAATGGTCAGAAACACACTGGTCAGAAGCATAGTGGTGGAAAACACACTGGTCAGAAACACACTGTTCAGAAACACACTGGTCAGAAACACACTGGTCAGAAACACACTGGTCAGAAACACACTGGTCAGAAACACAGTGGTTAGAAACACACAGGTCATAAACACACTGGTCAGAAATACAGTGGTCAGAAACACACTGGTCAGAAACAAAGTGGTCAAACACACATTGGTCAGAAACACAGTGGTCAGAAACACTGTGGTCAAAGACAGAGTGGTCAGAAATACACTTGTCAGAACCACACTGGTCAGAAGCACAGTGGTCAGAAACACACTGGTCAAAACCACAGTAGTCACAAACACAGTGATCAAAAACACACTGGTCAGAAACGTAGTGGTGAAAACACACACTGGTCAGAAACATGCTGGTCATAAACACACTGGTCAGAAAAACAGTGGTCAGAAACACAGTGGTCAGAAAAACACTCGTCAAAAACACAGTGGTCAGAAACACACTGGTCAGAACCACAGTGGTCAGAAACACACTGGTCGGAAACACACTGGTCAGAAACCCAGTGGTCAGAAACACAGTGGTCAGAAACACAGTGGTCGGAAACACAGTGGTCAGAAATACAGTGGTCAGAAACACAGTTGTCAGAAACACAGTGGTAAGAAATAAAGTGGTCAGAAACACAGTGGTCAGAAACACGGTGGTCAGAAACACACTGGTCATAAACACACTGGTGAGAAACACACTGCTCAGAAACACACTGGTCAGAAACACAGTGGTCAGAAACACACTGGTGAGAAACACACTGGTCAGAAACACTTTGGTCAGAAACACACTTGTCAGAAACACCGTGGTCAGAAACACTGTGGTCAAAAACACACTGGTCAGAAACACAGTGGTCAGAAACACACCGGTCAGAAACATATAGGTCAGGAACACAGTGGTCGAAAACTCACTAATAAAAAACACACTGGTCAGAAACACACTGGTCAGAAACACACTGGTCAGAAACACACTGGTCAGAAACACACTGGTCAAAAACACAGTGGTCAGAAAAACAATGGTCATAAACACACTTGTCCGAAATACAGTGGTCAGAAACACACTTGTCAGAAACACACTAGTCAGAAACACAGTGGTGAGAAACATAGTGGTCAGAAACACAGTGGTAAAAAACATAGTGGTCAAAAACACACTGGTCAGAAACACAGTGCTCAGAAACACAGTGGTCAGAAACACACTTGTCGGAAACACAGTAGTCAGAAACACAGTGGTCAGAAACACACTGGCTAGAAACACACTGGTCAGAAACATAGTGGTCAGAAACACACTGGTCAGAAACACGCTGGTCATAAACACAATGGTCAGAAACACAGTGGTGAGAAACACAATGGTCAGAAACACACTGGTCAGAAACACAGTGGTCAGAAACACACTTGTCAGAAACACAGTAGTCAGAAACACAGTGGTCAGAAACACACTGGCTAGAAACACACTGGTCAGAAACATAGTGGTCAGAAACACACTGGTCAGAAACACGCTGGTCATAAACACAATGGTCAGAAACACAGTGGTGAGAAACACAATGGTCAGAAACACACTGGTCAGACACACACTTGTTTGAAACACACTGGTCAGAAACACTGTGGTTAGAAACACAGTGGTCAGAAACACATTGGTCAAAAACACAGTGGACAGAAACACATTGGTCAGAAACACACTGGTCAGAAACACAGTGTTCAGAAACACACTGGTCAGAAACACAATGGTCAAAAACACACTCGTCAAAAACATAGTGGTAAGAAACACGCTGGTCAGAACCACAGTGGTCAGAGACAAACTAATCAGAAACACACTGGTTAGAAACACAGTGGTCAGAAACACGGTGGTCAGAAACACAGTGGTCAGAAACACAGTGGTCAGAAAAATAGTGGTCAGAAACACAGTGGTCAGAAACACACTGGTCAGTAACACAGTGGTCAGAAACACACTGGTCAGAAACACAGTGGTCAGAAACACACTGTTCAGAAACATACTGGTCAGAAACACACTGGTTAGAAACACACTGGCCAGAAACACACTGGTCAGAAACACAGTGGTCAGAAACACTCTGGTCATAAACACACTGGTGAGAAACACAGTGGTCAGAAATACACTGGTCAGAAGCAGAGTGTTCTGAAACACACTGGTCAGAAACACAGTGGTCAGAAACACATTGGTCAGAAACACACTTGTCAGGAACACAATAGTCAGAAAGACAGAGGTCAGAAACACACTGGTCAGAAACACCCTGGTCATAAACACACTGGTCAGAAACACAGTGGTCAGAAACACGGGGGTCAGAAACACACTGGTCAGAAACACACTTGTTTGAAACACACTCGTCAGAAACACAGTGGTCAGAAACACAGTCGTTAGAAACACACTGGTCAGAAACACACTGGTCAGTAACACAGTGGTCAGAAACACACTAGTCAGAAACACAGTGGTCAAAAAAACGCTGGGCAGCAGCACACTAGTCAGAAACACAATGGTCAAAAACACACTGGTCAGAAGCACAGTGGTTGAAAACACACTGGTCAGAAATACACTGTTCAGAAACACACTGGTCAGACACACACTGGTCAGAAACACACTGGTCAGAAACACACTGGTCTGAAACACAGTGGTCAGAAACACACTGGTCATAAACACACTGGTCAGAAATACAGTGGTCAGAAACACACTGGTCACAAACACACTGGTCAGACACACATTGGTCAGAAACACAGTGGTCAGAAACACTG
>SZWC01007760.1:11234-46819 GCA_023375785.1 Penium margaritaceum | reverse complement strand
TGGTCAGAAACACACTGGTCAGAAACACACTGGTCAGAAACACAGTGGTCAGAATTCCACTGGTCAGAAACACACTGGTCAGAGACACACTGGTCAGAAACACACTGGTCAGAAACACAGTGGTCAGAAACACAGAGGTCAGAAACACACTGGTCAGGAACACACTGGTCAGAAACACGGTGGTCAGAAACACACTGGTCAGATGCACAGTGGTCAGAAACACAGTGGTCAGAAACACAGTGTTCTGAAACACAGTGGTAAGAAACACAGTGCTCAGAAACAAAGTGGTCAGAAAGACAGTGCCCAGAAACACACTGGCCAGAAACACACTGGTCAGAAACACACTGGTCAGAAACACAGTGGTCCGAAACACAGTGTTCAGAAACTCACTGGTCAGAAACACACTGGTCAGAGACACAGTGGTCAGAAATACAGTGGTCAAAAACACAGTGGTCAGAAACACAGTTGTCAGAAACACACTGGTCAGAAACACACTGGTCAGAAACACACTGGTCGGAAACACATTGGTCCGAAACACAATGGTCAGAAACACAGTGGTCAGAAATATACTGGTGAGAAACACAGTTGTCAGAAACACAATGGGCAGAAACATACTGGTCAGAAACACAGTGGTCAGAAGCATAGTGGTCAGAAACACACTGGTGAGAAACACAGTAGTCAGAAACACAGTGGTCAGAAATATACTGGTGAGAAACACAGTTGTCAGAAACACAATGGGCAGAAACATACTGGTCAGAAACACAGTGGTCAGAAGCATAGTGGTCAGAAACACACTGGTGAGAAACACAGTAGTCAGAAACACAGTGGTCAGAAATATACTGGTGAGAAACACAGTTGTCAGAAACACAATGGGCAGAAACATACTGGTCAGAAACACAGTGGTCAGAAGCATAGTGGTCAGAAACACACTGGTGAGAAACACAGTAGTCAGAAACACAGTGGTCAGAAATATACTGGTGAGAAACACAGTTGTCAGAAACACAATGGGCAGAAACATACTGGTCAGAAACACAGTGGTCAGAAGCATAGTGGTCAGAAACACACTGGTGAGAAACACACTGGTCAGAAACACAGTGGTCAGAGACACACTGGTAAGAAACACAATGGTCAGAAACACAGTGGTCATAAACACAGTGGTCAGAAAGGCAGCGGTCAGAAACACACGGGTCAGAAACATAGTGGTCAGAAACACACTGGTCATAAATACAGTGGTGAAAAGCACAGAAGTGAGAAACAAAGTAGTCAGAAACACACTGGTCAGAATCATAGTGGTCAGAAACACACTGGTCAGAAGAACAGTGGTCAGAAACACAGTGGTCAGAAACACAGTGGTCTAAAACACAGTGGTCAGAAACACACAGGTCAAAACACAGTGGTCAGAAACACACTGGTCAGAAACACAGTGGTCGAAAACACACTGGTCAAAAATACATTTGTCACAAACACACTGGTCAGAAACACACTAGTCAGAAACACTATGGTCAGAAACACACTGGTCAGAAACACAGTAGTCAGAAACACAGTGGTCAGAAACACACTTGTCAGAAACACAGTGGTCAGAAACACACTGGTGAGAAACACGCTGGTCATAAAAACAGTGGTCAGAAACACAGTGGTCAGAAACACACTGGTGAGAAACACGCTGGTCATAAAAACAGTGGTCAGAAACACAGTGGTCAGAAACCCAGTGGTCAGAAACACACTCGATTGAAACACACTGGTCAGAAACACAGTGAACAGAAGCACAGTGGTCAGAAACACACTGGTCAGAAACGCAGTGGTCAGAAACACACTGGTCAGAAACACAGTGGTCAGAATTACAGTGGTCAGAAACACACAAGTCAAAAACACAGTGGTCAGAAACACACTGGTCAGAAACACAGTAGTCAGAAACACAGTGGTCAGAAACACACTAGTCAGAAACACACTGGTCAGAAACACAGTGGTCCGAAACACACTGGTCAGAAACACACTGGTCAGAAACGCAGTGGTCAGAAACACACTGGTCAGAAACACAGTAGTCAGAAACACAGTGGTCAGAAACACACTAGTCAGAAACACACTGGTCAGAAACACAGTGGTCCGAAACACACTGGTCAGAAACACACTGGTCAGAAACGCAGTGGTCAGAAACACACTGGTCAGAAACACAGTAGTCAGAAACACAGTGGTCAGAAACACACTAGTCAGAAACACACTGGTCAGAAACACAGTGGTCCGAAACACACTGGTCAGAAACACACTGGTCAGAAACGCAGTGGTCAGAAACACACTGGTCAGAAACACAGTAGTCAGAAACACAGTGGTCAGAAACACACTAGTCAGAAACACACTGGTCAGAAACACAGTGGTCCGAAACACACTGGTCAGAAACACACTGGTCAGAAACGCAGTGGTCAGAAACACACTGGTCAGAAACACAGTAGTCAGAAACACAGTGGTCAGAAACACACTAGTCAGAAACACACTGGTCAGAAACACAGTGGTCCGAAACACACTGGTCAGAAACACACTGGTCAGAAACGCAGTGGTCAGAAACACACTGGTCAGAAACACAGTAGTCAGAAACACAGTGGTCAGAAACACACTAGTCAGAAACACAGTGGTCAGAAACACACTGGTCAGGAACACACTGGTCAGAAACACAGTGGTCAGAAACACAGTGGTCAGAAACACACTGGTCAGGAACACACTGGTCAGAAACACAGTGGTCAGAAACACACTGGTCAGAAGCACAGTGGTCAGAAACACAGTGGTCAGAAACAAAGTGGTCAGAAAGACAGTGCCCAGAAACACACTGGCCAGAAACACACTGGTCAGAAACACACTGGTCAGAAACACACTGGTCAGAAACACAGTGATCAGAAACACAGTGGTCTGAAACACAGTGGTCAGAAACAGAGTGATCAGACACACAGTGGTCAGAAACTCAGTGGCTAGAAACACACTGGCCAGAAATACACTGGTCCGAAACACACTGGTCAGAAACACAGTGGTCAGAAGCATAGTGGTCAGAAACACACTGGTCAGAAACACATTGGTCGGAAACACAGTGATCAGAAACACAATGGTCTGAAACACAGTGGTCAGAAACACACTGGTCAGAAACACATTGGTCGGAAACACAGTGATCAGAAACACAATGGTCTGAAACACAGTGGTCAGAAACACAGTGGTCAGAAACACTCTGGTCAGAAACAAAGTGGTCAGAAACACACTGGTGAGAAACACACTGGTCAGAAACACAGTGGTCAGAGACACACTGGTAAGAAACACAATGGTCAGAAACACAGTGGTCATAAACACAGTGTCAGAAAGGCAGCGGTCAGAAACACACGGGTCAGAAACATAGTGGTCAGAAACACACTGGTCATAAATACAGTGGTAAAAAACACAGAAGTGAGAAACAAAGTAGTCAGAAACACACTGGTCAGAATCATAGTGGTCAGAAACACACTGGTCAGAAGAACAGTGGTCAGAAACACACTGGTCAGAAACACAGTGGTCAGAATTACAGTGGTCAGAAACACACAAGTCCAAAACACAGTGGTCAGAAACACACTGGTCAGAAACACAGTGGTCAGAAACACAGTGTTCTGAAACACAGTGGTAAGAAACACAGTGCTCAGAAACAAAGTGGTCAGAAAGACAGTGCCCAGAAACACACTGGCCCGAAACACACTGGTCAGAAACACACTGGTCAGAAACACAGTGGTCAGAAACACAGTGGTCAGAAACTCACTGGTCAAAAACACAGTGGTCAGAAATACAGTGGTCAAAAACACAGTGGTCAGAAACACAGTTGTCAGAAACACACTGGTCAGAAACACACTGGTGAGAAACACACTGGTTGGAAACACATTGGTCCGAAACACAATGGTCAGAAACACACAGGTTAGAAACACGGTGGTCAAAAACATCCTGGTCAGAAACACTGAAGTCAGAAACACACTGGTCAGAAGCACACTGGTCAGAAACACAATGATCAGAAACACAGTGGTCTGAAACACAGTGGTCAGAAACAGAGGGATCAGAAACACAGTGGTCAGAAACACAGTGGCTAGAAACACACTGGCCAGAAAGACACTGGTCCGAAACACACTGGTCAGAAACACAGTGGTCAGAAGCATAGTGGTCAGAAACACACTGGTCAGAAACACATTGGTCAGAAACACAGTGATCAGAAACACAATGGTCTGAAACACAGTGGTCAGAAACACAGTGGTCAGAAACACTCTGGTCAGAAACACAGTGGCTAGAAACACACTGGCCAGAAAGACACTGGTCCGAAACACACTGGTCAGAAACACAGTGGTCAGAAGCATAGTGGTCAGAAACACACTGGTCAGAAACACATTGGTCAGAAACACAGTGATCAGAAACACAATGGTCTGAAACACAGTGGTCAGAAACACAGTGGTCAGAAACACTCTGGTCAGAAACACAGTGGTCGGAAACACACTGGTGAGAAACACACTGGTCAGAAACACAGTGGTCAGAGACACACTGGTAAGAAACACAATGGTCAGAAACACAGTGGTCATAAACACAGCGGTCAGAAACACACGGGTCAGAAACATAGTGGTCAGAAACACACTGGTCATAAACACAGTGGTAAAAAACACAGAAGTGAGAAACAAAGTAGTCAGAAACACACTGGTCAGAATCATAGTGGTCAGAAACACACTGGTCAGAAGAACAGTGGTCAGAAACACAGTGGTCAGAAACACAGTGGTCTGAAACACAGTGGTCAGAAACACACAGGTCGAAACACAGTGGTCATAAACACAGTGGTCAGAAACACAGTGGTCGAAAACACACTGGTCAAAAACACACTTGTCACAAACACACTGGTCAGAAACACACTAGTCAGAAACACTATGGTCAGAAACACACTGGTCAGAAACGGAGTGGTCAAAAACACAGTGGTCATAAGCACACTGGTCAGAAGCACAGTGGTCAGAAACACAGTGGTCAGAAACATAGTGGTGAAAGACACAGTGGTCAGAAACACACTGGTCAGAAACATAGTGATCAGAAACACACTGGTCAGAAACACAGTGGTCAGAAACACACTGGTCAGAAACACAGTGGACAGAAACACACTGGTCAAAAACACGTTGGTCATAAACACAGTGGTCAGAAACACAATGGTCAGAAACACAGTGGTCAGAAACCCACTGGTCAGAAACACACTTGTTTGAAACACACTGGTCAGAGACATTGTGGTCAGAAACACAGTGGACATAAACACATTGGTCAGAAACACAGTGGTCAGAAACACAGTGGTCAGAAACAACTTGGTCAGAAACACAGTGGTCAGAAACACACTGGTCAGAAACTCAGTGGTCAGATTTACAGTGGTCAGAAACACACTGGTCAAAAACACACCGGTCAGAAACACACTGATCAGAACCACAGTGGTCAGAAACACACTGGTGAGAAACAAGGTGGTCAGAAACACAGTGGTCAGAAACACAGTGGTCAGAAACACAGTGGTCAGAAACACAGTGGTCAGAAACACAATGCTCAGAAACAGAGTGGTCAGAAACACATTGGTCAGAAACACACTGATCAGAAACACAGTGGTCAGAAACACACTGGCCAGAAACACAGTGGTCAGCAACACATTCGTCGAAAACACACTCGTTAGAAACAGAGTGGTCAGAAACACACTGATCACAAACACGGTGGTCAGAAACACACTGGTCAGAAACACAGTGGTCAGAAACACACTGGTCGGAAACACACTGGTCAGAAACACAGTGGTCAGAAACACAGTGGTCAGAAACACAATGGTCAGAAACACAGTTGTCAGAAACACACAGGTCAGAAACATTGTGGTCAGAAATCAGAAGCATAGTAACACACTGGTCAGATACACACTGGTCAGAAACACAGTGGTCAGAAACACATTGGTCAGAAACACACTGATCAGAAACACAGTGGTCAGAAACACAGTGGTCAGAAACACAATGGTCAGAAACACAGTTGTCAGAAACACACAGGTCAGAAACATTGTGGTCAGAAACACACTGGTCAGAAACACACTGGTCAGATACACATTGGTCGGAAACACAATGGTCAGAAACACACAGGTCAGAAACAAGGTGGTCAGAAATACAGTGGTCAGAAACACACTGGTCAGAAACACAGTGGTCAGAAACACACTGGTCAAAAGCACAGTGGCCACAAACACAATGGTCAGAAAAGTGGTCAGAAACACACAGGTCAGAAACACAATGGTCAGAAACACAGTGGTCAGAAACACAGTGGTCAGAAAAACAGTTGTCAGAACCACACTGGTCAGAAGCACGGTGGTCAGAAACACACTTGTCATAAACAAACTGGTCAGAAACACATCCGTCCGAAACACAATGGTCAGAAACACACAGGTCAGAAACTTAGTGGTCAGAAACACAGTGGTCAGAAACACACTGGTCACAAACACAGTGGTCAGAAACACACTGGTCAGAAACACATTAGTCAGAAACACAATGGTCAGAAACACAGTGGTCAGAAACACACTGGTTCGAAACACAGTGGTCAGAAACACAGTGGTCAGAAACACAGTGGTCATAAGTATAGTGGTCAGAAACACACTATTCATAAACACAGTGGTCGGAAACACCGTGGTCAGAATTCCACTGGTCAGAAACACAGGGACCAGAAACACACCGGCCAGAAACACACTGGTCAGAAACACAGTGGTCAGAAACACAATGGTCAGAAACACAGTGGTCAGAAACACACTGGTCAGAAACACACTGGTCAGAAACACAGTGCTCGGAAACACAGTGCTCAGAAACAAAGTGGTCAGAAACACACTGGTCACAAACACACTTGTCAGAAACACAGTGGTCAGAAACACACTGGCCAGAAACACAGTGGTCAGCAACTCAGTGGTCGGAAACACACTCGTCAGAAACAGAGTGGTCAGAAACACGCTGGTCACAAACACGGTGGTCAGAAACACACTGGTCAGAAACACAGTGGTCAGAAACACACTGGTCAAAAACACACTGGTCAGAAACACAGTGGTCAGAAACACAGTGGTCAGAAACACAATGGTCAGAAACACAGTTGTCAGAAACACAGAGGTCAGAAACACAGTGGTCAGAAACACAATGGTCAGAAACACAGTTGTCAGAAACACAGAGGTCAGAAACACAGTGGTCAAAAACACACTGGTGAGAAACACACTGGTCAGAAACACATTGGTCCAAAACACAATGGTCAGAAGCACACCGGTCAGAAACACGGTGGTTAGAAACACAGTGGTCAGAAACACAGTGGTCCGAAACACACTGATCAGAAGTATAGTGGCCACAAACACAATCGTCAGAAACACAGTGGTCAGAAACATAGTGGCCAGAAACACACTGGTCAGAAACACAGTGGTCAGAAACACAGTGGTCAGAAAAACAGTTGTCATAATCAAACTGGTCAGAAACAAATCGATCCAAAACACAATGGTTAGAAACACACAGGTCAGAAACACAGTGGTCAGAAACACAGTGGTCAGAAACACACTGGTCAGAAACACAGTGGTCAGAAACACACTGGTCAGAAACACAGTGGTCAGAAACACACTGGTCAGAAACACAGTGGTCAGAAACACACTGGTCAGAAACACAGTGGTCAGAAACACACTGGTCAGAAACACAGTGGTCAGAAACACTGTGGTCAGAAACACACTGGTCAGAAATACTCTTGTCAGAAACACCGTGGTCAGAAACACAGTGGTCAGAAACACAGTTGTCAGAAACACACTGGTCGGAAACATATTGGTCCGAAACACGATGGTCAGAAACACACAGGTCAGAAAGACAGTGGTCAGAAACACAGTGGTCAGAAACACACTGATCAGAAACACTGTGGTCAGAAACACACTGGTCAGCAACACAGTGGTCAGAAACACAATGGTCAGAAAAATAAGTGGTCAGAAACACACTGGTCAGAAACACAGTGGTCAGAAACACAGTGGTCAGAAACACTGTGGTCAGAAACTATGTGGTCAGAAACACACTAGTCAGAAACACACTGGTCCGAAACACAGTGGTTAGAAACCCACTGGTCAGAAACACACTGGCCAGAAACACACTGGTCTGAAACACACTGGTCAGAAACACAGTGGTCAGAAACACACTGGTCAGAAACAAACTGGTCAGAAAGACAATTGTCAAAAACAGAGTGGTCAGAAACACACTGGTCAGAAGCACAGTGGTCAGAAACACAGTGGTCAGAAACACAATGGTCTGCAACACAGTGGTCAGGAACACAGTGGTCAGAAACACAGTGGTCAGTCACACAGTGGCCAGAAACAAACTGGCCAGAAACACACTGGTCAGAAACACACTGGTCAGAAACACAGTGGTCAGAAACAAACTGGTCAGAAACACACTGGTCAGAAACACATTGGTCAGAAACACAGTGGTCAGGAACACAGTGGTCAGAAACACAGTGGTCAGAAACACACTGGTCAGAAACACACTGGTCAGAAACACACTGGTCAGAAACACAGTGGTCAGAAACAAACTGGTCAGAAACACACTGGTCAGAAACACATTGGTCAGAAACACAGTGGTCAGGAACACAGTGGTCTGAAACACAGTCGTTAGAAACACAGTGGTCAGAATTACAGTGGTCAGAAACACACAAGTCAAAAACACAGTGGTTAGCAACACAGTGGTCTGAAACACACTGGTCAGAAACACACTGGTCAGAAACAAACTGGTAAGAAGAACGGTGGTCAGAAACACATTGGTCAGAAACACACTGGTCAGAAACACACTGGTCAAAAACACACTGGTCAGAAACAAAGTGGTCAGAAACATTGTGGTCATAAACACATTTGTCAGAAACACACTGTTCAGAAACACAGTGGTCAGAAACACACTGGTCAGAAACACAATGGTCAGAAACACACAGGTCAGAAACACAGTGGTCAGAAACACTGTGGTCAGAAACACACTGATCAGAAACACAGTGGTCAGAAACACAATGGTCAGAAACACAGTGGTCAGAAACACACTGCTCAGAAACACTGTGGTCAGAAACACAGTGGTCAGAAACACAGTGGTCAGAAACATAGTGGTCAGAAACACACTAGTCAGAAACACACTGGTCAGAAACACAGTGGTCAGAATTCCAATGGTCAGAAACACAGTGGCCAGAAACACACCGGCCAGAAACAAACTGGTCAGAAATCCACTGGTCAGAAACACAGTGGTCAGAAACACAGTGGTCAGAAACACACTGGTCAGAAACACACTGGTCAGAAACCCAGTGGTCAGAAACACAGTGGTCAGAAACACAGTGGAACGGAACACACTGGTCAGAAACACAGTGGTCAGTAACACACTGGTCAGAAGCACAGTGGTCAGAAACACAGCGGTCTGGAACACAGTGGTCTGAAACACAGTGGTCAGAAACACAGTGCTCAGAAACACAGTGGACAGAAACATAGTGCCCGGAAACACACTGGCCAGAAACACACTGGTAAGAAACACACTGGTCAGAAACACAGTGGTCAGAAACACAGTGGTCAGAAACACACTGGTCAGAAACACACTGGTCAGAAACATTGTGGTCAGAAACACAGTGGTCAAAAACACAGTGGTCAGAAACAAAGTTGTCAGAAACACACTGGTCAGAATCACGCTTGTCAGAAACACACTGGTCGGAAACGCATTGGTCCGAAACACAATGGTCAGAAACACACAGGTCAGAAACACGGTGGTCAGAAACATCCTGGTCAGAAACACTGTGGTCAGAAACATATTGGTCAGAAACACAGTGGTCAGAAACACGGTGGTCAGAAACACGGTGGTCAGAAACACACTGGTCAGAAACACAGTGGTCAGAAACACAGTGGTCAGAAACATAGTGGTCAGAAACACACTAGTCAGAAACACACTGGTCAGAAACACAGTGGTCAGAAACACAGTGGTCAGAAACACACAGGTCAGAAACACGGTGGTCAGAAACATCCTGGTCAGAAACACTGAAGTCAGAAACACACTGGTCAGAAACACAGTGGTCAGAAACACAGTGGTCAGAAACATAGTGGTCAGAAACACACTAGTCAGAAACACACTGGTCAGAAACACAGTGGTCAGAAACCCACTGGTCAGAAACACTGTGGCCAGAAACACACTCGCCAGAAACACACTGGTCAGAAACACACTGGTCAGAAACACAGTGGTCAGAAACACACTGGTCAGAAATAAAGTGGCCAGAAACACACTGGCCAGAAACACACTGGTCAAAAACACAGTGATCAGAAACACAGTGGTCCGAAACACAGTGGTCAGAAACACAGTGGTCAGAAACACTCTGGTCAGAAATACAGTGGTCAGAAACACACTGGTCAGAAACACACTGGGCAGAAACACAGTGGTCAGAGACACACTGGTAAGAAACACACTGGTCAGAAACACAGTGGTCAGAAACACAGTGGTCAGAAAGGCAGCGGTCAGAAACACACGGGTCAGAAACATAGTGGTCAGAAACACACTCGTCATAACCAGAGTGGTCAGGAACACAGTGGTGAGGAACACAGTAGTCAGAAACACACTGGTCAGAAACACAGTGGTCAGAAACACACTGGTCAGAATGACAGTGGTCAGAAACACAGTGGTTTGAAACACAGTGGTTAGAAACACACAGGTCGAAACATAGTGGTCAGAAACACACTGGTCAGAAACACGGTGGTCGAAAACACACTGGTCAGAAACACACTGGTCAGAAACACACTGGTCAGAAACACACTAGTCAAAAACACTATGGTCAGAAACACACTGGTCAGAAACAGAGTGGTCAGAAACATAGTGGTCATAAACACACTGGTCAGAAATACAGTGGTCAGAAACACACTGGTCAGAAACACACTGGTCAGAAGCACAGTGGTCAGTAACACAGTTGTCAGAAACATAGTGGTCAAAAACACAGTGGTCAAAAACAAATTGTCAGAAGCATTGTGATCAGAAAAACACTGGTCAGAAACATAGTAGTCAGAAACACAGTGGTCAGAAACACACAGGTCAGAAACACAGTGGACAGAAACACACTGGTCAAAAACACGCTGGTCATAAACACAGTGGTCAGAAACACAATGGTCAGAAAAACAGTGGTCAGAAACACACTGGTCAGAAACACACTTGTTTGAAACACACTGGTCAGAAACACTGTGGTCATAAACACATTGGTCAGAAACACAGTGGTCAGAAACACAGTGGTCAAAAACACACTGGTCAGGAACACAGTGGTCAGAAACACACTGGTCAGAAACACAGTGGTCAGAATTACAGTGGTGAGAAACACACTGGTCAAAAACACACCGGTCACAAACATACTGATCAGAACCACAGTGGTCAGAAACACACTGGTCAGAAACACAGTGGTCAGAATTACAGTGGTGAGAAACACACTGGTCAAAAACACACCGGTCACAAACATACTGATCAGAACCACAGTGGTCAGAAACACACTAGTCAGAAACACAGTGGTCAGAAACACAGTGGTCAGAAACACAGTGGTCAGAAACACAGTGGTCAGAAACACAGTGCTCAGAAACACAGTGGTCAGAAATACAGCAGCCAAAAACACACTGGTCAAAAACACAGTTGTGAGAAACACATTGGGCAGAAATACCCTGGTCAGAAGCACACTGGTCAGAAACACACTGATCAGAAACACAGTGGTCAGAAACACACTGGCCAGAAACACAGTGGTCAGCAACACAGTGGTTGGAAACAAACTCGTCAGAAACACAGTGGTCAGAAACACACTGGTCAGGAACACGGTGGTCAGAAACATACTTTTCAGAAACAGAGTGGTCAGAAACACACTGGTCAGAAACACACTGGTCAGAAACACAGTGGTCAGAAACAAAGTGGTCAGAAACACAGTGGTCAGAAACACAGTTGTCAGAAACACACAGGTCAGAAACACAGTGGTCAGAAACACAGTGGTCAGAAACACACTCGTCAGAAACACACTGGTCAGAAACACACTGGTCACAAACACAGTGGTCAGAAAGACACTGGTCAGAAACACAGTGGTCAGAAACACACTCGTCAGAAACACACTGGTCAGAAACACACTGGTCACAAACACAGTGGTCAGAAAGACACTGGTCAGAAACACACTGGTCAGAAACACAATGGTCAGAAACACACTGGTCAGAAACACACTGGTCAGAAACACACTGGTCAGAAACACACTAGTCAGAAGCACAGAGGTCAGAAACACAGTGGTCAGAAACACAGTGGTCTGAAAGACAGTGGTCAGAAACACAGTGGTCAGAAACACACTGGTGAGAAACACTTTGGTCAGAAACACCGTGGTCAGAAACAACGTGGTCAAAAACACAGTGGTCAGAAACACAGTTTTCAGAAACACACTGGTCAGAAACACAGTGGTCAGAAACACAGTGGTCAGAAACACAGTGGTCAGAAACAAAGTGGTCAGAAACACACTAGTCAGAAACACACTGGTCAGAAACACAGTGATTAGAAACCCACTGGTCAGAAACATAGTGGCCAGAAACACACTGGCCAGAAAGACACTGGTCAGAAATACACTGGTCAAAAACACAGTGGTCAGAAACACAGTGGTCAGAAGCACACTAGTCAGAAACACACCGGTAAGAAAGACAGTGGTCAGAAATACACTGGTCAAAAACACAGTGGTCAGAAACACAGTGGTCAGAAGCACACTAGTCAGAAACACACCGGTAAGAAAGACAGTTGTCAGAAACAGAGTGGTCAGAAACACAGTGGTCAGAAACACACTCATCAGAAACACAGTGGCTAGAAGCACAGTGGTCAGAGGCACAGTGGTCAGAAACACAGTGGTCAGAAATACAGTGGTATGAAACACAGTGGTCAGGAACACAGTGGTCAGAAACACAGTGGTCAGACACACTGTGGCCAGAAACACACTGGCCAGAAACACAGTGGTGAGAAACACTCTGGTCAGAAACACGCTGGTCAGAAATTTATTGGTCAGAAACACAGTGGTCAAGAACACAGTGGTCTGAAACACAGTCGTCAGAAACACAGTGGTCAGAAAGACACTGGTCAGAAACACAGTGGTCAGAAACACAGTGGTCTGAAACACAGTGGTCAAAAACACACTGGTCGAAACATAGTGGTCAGAAACACACTGATAAAAAACACAGTGGTCGAAAACACACCGGTCAGAAACACACTGGTCAGAAACACACTAGTCAGAAACGCAATGGTCAGAAACACACTGGTCAGAAACACAGTGGTCAGAAACACAGCGGTCATAAACACACTGGTCAGAAATACAGTGGTCAGAAACACAGTGGTCAGAAACACACTGGTCAGTAGCACAGTGGTCAGAAACACAGTGGTCAGAAACACAGTGGTCAAAAACACACTGGTCAGAAACATAGTGATCAGAAACACAGTGGTCAGAAACACACTGGTCAGTAGCACAGTGGTCAGAAACACAGTGGTCAGAAACACAGTGGTCAAAAACACACTGGTCAGAAACATAGTGATCAGAAACACACTGGTCAGAAACACAGTAGTCAGAAACACAGTGGCCAGAAACACCGTGGTCAGAAACACTCTGGTCAAAAACATGCTGGTCATAAACACAGTGGTCAGAAACACAACGGTCAGAAACACAGTGGTCAGAAACACTCTGGTCAGAAACACCCTTGTTTGAAACACACGGGTCAGAAAGACTGTGGTCAGAAACACAGAGGTCAGAAACAAATTGGTGAGAAACACAGTGGTCAGAAACACACTGGTCAGAAACACACTGGTCAGAAACACACTGGTCAGAAACACAGTGATCAGAAACAGAGTGGTCAGAAACACAGTGGTTGTAAACACAATGGTCAGAAACACAGTGGTCAGAAACACAGTGGTCAGAAACACAGTGGTCAGAAACACACTGGTCAGAAACACACTGGTCAGAAACACAGTGGTCAGAAACACAGTGGTCAGAAACACTGTGGTCAGAAACACAGTGGTCAGAAACACACTAGTCAGAAACACACTGGTCAGAAACACAGTGATCAGAAACACAGTGGTCAGAAACACAGTGGTCTGAAACACACTGGTCAGAAACACACTGGTCAGAAACACAATGGTCAGAAACACACTAGTCAGAAACACACTGGTCAGAAACACAGTGATCAGAAACACAGTGGTCAGAAACACAGTGGTCTGAAACACACTGGTCAGAAACACACTGGTCAGAAACACAATGGTCAGAAACACACTAGTCAGAAACACACTGGTCAGAAACACAGTGATCAGAAACACAGTGGTCAGAAACACAGTGGTCTGAAACACACTGGTCAGAAACACACTGGTCAGAAACACAATGGTCAGAAACACACTAGTCAGAAACACACTGGTCAGAAACACAGTGATCAGAAACACAGTGGTCAGAAACACAGTGGTCTGAAACACACTGGTCAGAAACACACTGGTCAGAAACACAATGGTCAGAAACACACTAGTCAGAAACACACTGGTCAGAAACACAGTGATCAGAAACACAGTGGTCAGAAACACAGTGGTCTGAAACACACTGGTCAGAAACACACTGGTCAGAAACACAATGGTCAGAAACACACTAGTCAGAAACACACTGGTCAGAAACACAGTGATCAGAAACACAGTGGTCAGAAACACAGTGGTCTGAAACACACTGGTCAGAAACACACTGGTCAGAAACACAATGGTCAGAAACACACTAGTCAGAAACACACTGGTCAGAAACACAGTGATCAGAAACACAGTGGTCAGAAACACAGTGGTCTGAAACACACTGGTCAGAAACACACTGGTCAGAAACACAATGGTCAGAAACACACTAGTCAGAAACACACTGGTCAGAAACACAGTGATCAGAAACACAGTGGTCAGAAACACAGTGGTCTGAAACACACTGGTCAGAAACACACTGGTCAGAAACACAATGGTCAGAAACACACTAGTCAGAAACACACTGGTCAGAAACACAGTGATCAGAAACACAGTGGTCAGAAACACAGTGGTCTGAAACACACTGGTCAGAAACACACTGGTCAGAAACACAATGGTCAGAAACACACTAGTCAGAAACACACTGGTCAGAAACACAGTGATCAGAAACACAGTGGTCAGAAACACAGTGGTCTGAAACACACTGGTCAGAAACACACTGGTCAGAAACACAATGGTCAGAAACACACTAGTCAGAAACACACTGGTCAGAAACACAGTGATCAGAAACACAGTGGTCAGAAACACAGTGGTCTGAAACACACTGGTCAGAAACACACTGGTCAGAAACACAATGGTCAGAAACACACTAGTCAGAAACACACTGGTCAGAAACACAGTGATCAGAAACACAGTGGTCAGAAACACAGTGGTCTGAAACACACTGGTCAGAAACACACTGGTCAGAAACACAATGGTCAGAAACACACTAGTCAGAAACACACTGGTCAGAAACACAGTGATCAGAAACACAGTGGTCAGAAACACAGTGGTCTGAAACACACTGGTCAGAAACACACTGGTCAGAAACACAATGGTCAGAAACACACTAGTCAGAAACACACTGGTCAGAAACACAGTGATCAGAAACACAGTGGTCAGAAACACAGTGGTCTGAAACACACTGGTCAGAAACACACTGGTCAGAAACACAATGGTCAGAAACACACTAGTCAGAAACACACTGGTCAGAAACACAGTGATCAGAAACACAGTGGTCAGAAACACAGTGATCAGAAACACAGTGGTCAGAAACACAGTGGTCAGAAACACACTGGTCAGAAACACAGTTGTAAGAAACACAGTGGGCAGAAACACACTGGTCATAAACACAGTGGTGAGAAACACAGTGGTCACAAACACAGTGGTCAGAAACACACTGGCCAGAAACACAGTGGTCAGCAACACAGTGGTCGGAAACACACACGTAAAAAACACAGTGGTCCGAAATACACTGGTCAGAAACACGGTGGTCAGAAACACACTGGTTGGAAACACAGTGGTCAGAAACACACTGGTCAGAAACACACTGGTCAGAAACACAGAAGTCAGAAACACTGTGGTCAGAAACACAGTGGTCACAAACACACTGGTCAGAAACACACTGGTCAAAAACACATTGGTCTGAAACACAATGGTCAGAAACACACAGGTCAGAAACACGGTGGTCAAAAACACAGTGGTCAGAAACACACTAGTCAGAAACACAGTGGTCAGAATCACAGTGGTCAGAAACACAGTGGTCAGAAACACAGTGGTCAGAAACACAGTGGTCAGAAACACAGTGGTCATAAACACAGTGGTCAGAAACAAAGTGGTCAGAAACACAGTGGTCAGAAACACAGTGGTCAGAAACACACTGGTCAGAAACACACTGGTCAGAAACACACTGGTCAGAAACACACTGGTCAGAAACACACTGGTCAGAAACACACTGGTCAGAAACACACTGGTCAGAAACACACTGGTCAGAAACACACTGGTCAGAAACACACTGGTCAGAAACACACTGGTCAGAAACACACTGGTCAGAAACACACTGGTCAGAAACACACTGGTCAGAAACACACTGGTCAGAAACACACTGGTCAGAAACACACTGGTCAGAAACACACTGGTCAGAAACACACTGGTCAGAAACACACTGGTCAGAAACACACTGGTCAGAAACACACTGGTCAGAAACACACTGGTCAGAAACACACTGGTCAGAAACACACTGGTCAGAAACACACTGGTCAGAAACACACTGGTCAGAAACACACTGGTCAGAAACACACTGGTCAGAAACACACTGGTCAGAAACACACTGGTCAGAAACACACTGGTCAGAAACACACTGGTCAGAAACACACTGGTCAGAAACACACTGGTCAGAAACACACTGGTCAGAAACACACTGGTCAGAAACACACTGGTCAGAAACACACTGGTCAGAAACACACTGGTCAGAAACACACTGGTCAGAAACACACTGGTCAGAAACACACTGGTCAGAAACACACTGGTCAGAAACACACTGGTCAGAAACACACTGGTCAGAAACACACTGGTCAGAAACACACTGGTCAGAAACACACTGGTCAGAAACACACTGGTCAGAAACACACTGGTCAGAAACACACTGGTCAGAAACACACTGGTCAGAAACACACTGGTCAGAAACACACTGGTCAGAAACACACTGATCAGAAACACAGTGGTCAGAAACACACTGGACAGAAACACAGTGGTCAGCATCACTGTGGTCGGAAACACACTCGTCAGAAACACAGTGGTCAAAAACACACTGGTCAGGAACACAGTGGTCAGAAACACAGTGGTCAGAAACACACTGGTCAGAAACACACTGGTCAGAAACACAGTGGTCAGAAACACAGTGGTCAGAAACACTGTGGTCAGAAACACACTGGTCAGAAACACAGTTCTCAGAAATACTGTGGGCAGAAACACACTGGTTAGAAACACAGTGGTCAGAAACACACAGGCCAGAAACACAGTGGTCAGCAATTTGGTGGTCGGAAACACACTCGTCAGAAACACAGTGGTCAAAAACACACTGGGCAGACACACGATGGTCAGAAACACACTGGTCAGAAACACACTGGTAGGAAACACACTGCCCAGAAACACAATGCCCAGAAACACACTGGTCAGGAACACACTGGTCAGAAACACATTGGTCAGAATCACAGTGGTCAGAAACACGCTGGTCAGAAACAGAGTGGTCAGAATTACAGTGGTCAGAAACACAGTGGTCAGAAACACAGTGGTCAGAAACACAGTGGTCAGAAACACAGTGGTCAGAAACACACTGGTCTGAAACACAGTTGTAAGAAAACAGTGCGCAGAAACACACTGGTCAGAAACACAGTGGTCAGAAACACAGTGGTCAGAAAAACAGTGGTCATAAACACACTGGACAGAAACAAAGTGGTCAGCATCACTGTGGTCGGAAACACACTCGTCAGAAACACAGTGGTCAGAATCACACTGGTCAGAAACACGGTGGTCAGAAACACACTGGTCGGAAACACAGTGGTCAGAAACACACTGGTCAGAAACACACTGGTCAGAAACATAGTGGTCAGAAACACTGTTGTCAGAAAAACAGTGGTCACAAACACACTGGTCAGAAACACACTGGTCAAAAACACATTGGTCCGAAACACAATGGTCAGAAACACACAGGTCAGAAACACGGTGGTCAAAAACACAGTGGTCAGAAACACACTGGTCAGAAACACACTGGTCAGAAACACACTGGTCAGAAACACACTGGTCAGAAACACACTGGTCAGAAACACACTGGTCAGAAACACACTGGTCAGAAACACACTGGTCAGAAACACACTGGTCAGAAACACACTGGTCAGAAACACACTGGTCAGAAACACACTGGTCAGAAACACACTGGTCAGAAACACACTGGTCAGAAACACACTGGTCAGAAACACACTGGTCAGAAACACACTGGTCAGAAACACACTGGTCAGAAACACACTGGTCAGAAACACACTGGTCAGAAACACACTGGTCAGAAACACACTGGTCAGAAACACACTGGTCAGAAACACACTGGTCAGAAACACACTGGTCAGAAACACACTGGTCAGAAACACACTGGTCAGAAACACACTGGTCAGAAACACACTGGTCAGAAACACACTGGTCAGAAACACACTGGTCAGAAACACACTGGTCAGAAACACACTGGTCAGAAACACACTGGTCAGAAACACACTGGTCAGAAACACACTGGTCAGAAACACACTGGTCAGAAACACACTGGTCAGAAACACACTGGTCAGAAACACACTGGTCAGAAACACACTGGTCAGAAACACACTGGTCAGAAACACACTGGTCAGAAACACACTGGTCAGAAACACACTGGTCAGAAACACACTGGTCAGAAACACACTGGTCAGAAACACACTGGTCAGAAACACACTGGTCAGAAACACACTGGTCAGAAACACACTGGTCAGAAACACACTGGTCAGAAACACACTGGTCAGAAACACACTGGTCAGAAACACACTGGTCAGAAACACACTGGTCAGAAACACACTGGTCAGAAACACACTGGTCAGAAACACACTGGTCAGAAACACACTGGTCAGAAACACACTGGTCAGAAACACACTGGTCAGAAACACACTGGTCAGAAACACACTGGTCAGAAACACACTGGTCAGAAACACACTGGTCAGAAACACACTGGTCAGAAACACACTGGTCAGAAACACACTGGTCAGAAACACACTGGTCAGAAACACACTGGTCAGAAACACACTGGTCAGAAACACACTGGTCAGAAACACACTGGTCAGAAACACACTGGTCAGAAACACACTGGTCAGAAACACACTGGTCAGAAACACACTGGTCAGAAACACACTGGTCAGAAACACACTGGTCAGAAACACACTGGTCAGAAACACACTGGTCAGAAACACACTGGTCAGAAACACACTGGTCAGAAACACACTGGTCAGAAACACACTGGTCAGAAACACACTGGTCAGAAACACACTGGTCAGAAACACACTGGTCAGAAACACACTGGTCAGAAACACACTGGTCAGAAACACACTGGTCAGAAACACACTGGTCAGAAACACACTGGTCAGAAACACACTGGTCAGAAACACACTGGTCAGAAACACACTGGTCAGAAACACACTGGTCAGAAACACACTGGTCAGAAACACACTGGTCAGAAACACACTGGTCAGAAACACACTGGTCAGAAACACACTGGTCAGAAACACACTGGTCAGAAACACACTGGTCAGAAACACACTGGTCAGAAACACACTGGTCAGAAACACACTGGTCAGAAACACACTGGTCAGAAACACACTGGTCAGAAACACACTGGTCAGAAACACACTGGTCAGAAACACACTGGTCAGAAACACACTGGTCAGAAACACACTGGTCAGAAACACACTGGTCAAAAACACAGTGGTCAGAAACACACTGGTTAGAACCACAGTGGTCAGAAACACACAGGTCAGGAACACACTGGTCAGAAACACAGTGGTCAGAAACAAAGTGGTGAGAAACACAGTGGTCAGAAACACAGTGGTCAGAATCACAGTGGTCAGAATCACACTGGTCAGAAACACAGTGGTCAGAAACACCGTGGTCAGAAACAAAGTGGTCAGAAACACAGTGGTCAGAAACACTGTGGTCAGAAATACAGTGGTCAGAAACACAGTGGTCAGAAACACACTGGTCAGAAACACAGTGGTCAAAAACACACTGGTCAGAAACACAGTGGTCAGAAACACAGTGGTCAGAAACACATTGGTCAGAAACACAGTGGTCAGAAACACAGTGGTCAGAAACACAGTGGTAAGAAACACACGTGTCAGGAACACACTTGTTAGATACACAGTGGTTAGAAACACAGTGGTCAGAGACACAGTGGTCAGAAACACTGTGGTCAGAATCACACTGGTCAGAAACACAGTGGTTAGAAACACACTGGTCAGAAACACACTGGTTAAAAGCACGGTGGTGAGAAACACACTTGTCAGAAACACAGTGGTCAGAAACCAAGTGGTTAGAAACACACTGGTCAGAAAAATAGTGGTCAGAAACACAGTGGTCAGAAACACAGTGGTCTGAAACACATTGGTCAGAAACACATTGGTAACAAACACAGTGGTCACAACCACAGTGGTCAGAAACACAGTGGTCAGAAAGACAGTGGTAAGAAACACAGTGGTCAAAAACACACTGGTCAGAAACACAGTGGTCAGAACACACTGGTCAGAAACACAGTGGTCAGCAACATAGTGGTCACAAACACACTGGTCAGAAACACAGTGGTCAGAAGCACAGTGGTCAGAAACACTGTGGTCAGAAAAACAGTGGTCACAAACACACTGGTCAGAAACACACTGGTCAAAAACACATTGGTCCGAAACACAATGGTCAGAAACACACAGGTCAGAAACACGGTGGTCAAAAACACAGTGGTCAGAAACACACTGGTCAGAAACACAGTGGTCAGAAACACACTGGTCAGAAACACAGTGGTCTGAAACACAATGGTTAGAAACACACTGGTCAGAAACACACTGGTCAAAAACACGCTGGTCATAAACACTGTGGTCAGAAACACAATTGTCAGAAACACAGTGGTCAGAAACACACTGGTCAGAAACACCCTTGTTTGAAACACACTGGTCAGAAACACTGTGGTCAGAAACATAGAGGTCAGAAACACATTGGTGAGAAACACAGTGGTCAGAAACACACTGGTCAGAAACACAGTGGTCAGAAACACAACGGTCAGAAACACAGTGGTCAGAATTACAGTGGTCAGAAACACACTGGTCAAAAACACAGTGGTCAGGAACACACTGGTCAGAACCACAGTGATAAGAAACACAGTGGTCAGAAACACAGTGGTCATGATCACTGTGGTCAGAAACACAGTGGTCAGAAACACAGTTGTCAAAACACAGTGGTCAGAAACACAGTGGTCAGAAACACACTGGTCAGAAACACAGTGGTCAGAAACAAACTGGTCAGAAGCACATTGGTCAGAAACACAGTGGTCAGAAACACAGTGGTCTGAAACAAAGTGGTCAGAAACACAGTGGTCAGAAATACAGTGTTCAGAAACACAGTGGCCAGAAACACACTGGTCAAAACACAGTGGTCAGAAACACACTGGTCAGAAACACAGTGGTCGAAAACACACTGGTCAGAAACACACTGGTCAGGAACACATTGGACAGAAACACAGTGGTCAGAAACACACTGGTCAGAAACACACTGGTCAGAAACAAAGTTGTCAGAAACACAGTGGTCAGAAACATAGTGGTGGGAAACAGACTAGTCAGAAACACACTGGTCCGAAACACAGTGGTCAGAAGCACAGTGGTCAGAAACATAGTGGTGGGAAACAGACTAGTCAGAAACACACTGGTCCGAAACACAGTGGTCAGAAGCACAGTGGTCAGAAACATAGTGGTGGGAAACAGACTAGTCAGAAACACACTGGTCCGAAACACAGTGGTCAGAAGCACAGTGGTCAGAAACATAGTGGTGGGAAACAGACTAGTCAGAAACACACTGGTCCGAAACACAGTGGTCAGAAGCACAGTGGTCAGAAACATAGTGGTGGGAAACAGACTAGTCAGAAACACACTGGTCCGAAACACAGTGGTCAGAAGCACAGTGGTCAGAAACATAGTGGTGGGAAACAGACTAGTCAGAAACACACTGGTCCGAAACACAGTGGTCAGAAGCACAGTGGTCAGAAACATAGTGGTGGGAAACAGACTAGTCAGAAACACACTGGTCCGAAACACAGTGGTCAGAAGCACAGTGGTCAGAAACATAGTGGTGGGAAACAGACTAGTCAGAAACACACTGGTCCGAAACACAGTGGTCAGAAGCACAGTGGTCAGAAACATAGTGGTGGGAAACAGACTAGTCAGAAACACACTGGTCCGAAACACAGTGGTCAGAAGCACAGTGGTCAGAAACATAGTGGTGGGAAACAGACTAGTCAGAAACACACTGGTCCGAAACACAGTGGTCAGAAGCACAGTGGTCAGAAACATAGTGGTGGGAAACAGACTAGTCAGAAACACACTGGTCCGAAACACAGTGGTCAGAAGCACAGTGGTCAGAAACATAGTGGTGGGAAACAGACTAGTCAGAAACACACTGGTCCGAAACACAGTGGTCAGAAGCACAGTGGTCAGAAACATAGTGGTGGGAAACAGACTAGTCAGAAACACACTGGTCCGAAACACAGTGGTCAGAAGCACAGTGGTCAGAAACATAGTGGTGGGAAACAGACTAGTCAGAAACACACTGGTCCGAAACACAGTGGTCAGAAGCACAGTGGTCAGAAACATAGTGGTGGGAAACAGACTAGTCAGAAACACACTGGTCCGAAACACAGTGGTCAGAAGCACAGTGGTCAGAAACATAGTGGTGGGAAACAGACTAGTCAGAAACACACTGGTCCGAAACACAGTGGTCAGAAGCACAGTGGTCAGAAACATAGTGGTGGGAAACAGACTAGTCAGAAACACACTGGTCCGAAACACAGTGGTCAGAGACACAGTGGTCAGAAACCCAGTGGTTAGAAACACACTGGTCTTAAACACAGTGGTCAGAAACACACTGGTCAGTAACACACTGGTCAGAAACACAGTGGTCAGAAACAAAGTGGTGAGAAACACAGTGGTCAGAAACACAGTGGTCAGAAACACAGTGGTCGGAAACACGCTGGTCAGAAACACACTTGTTTGAAACACAGTGGTCAGAAACAATGTGGTCAGAAACACAGTGGCCAGAAAAACATTGGTCAGAAACACAGTGGTCAGGAACACAGTGGTCAGGAACACAATGGTCAGAAACACTGTGATCAGAAAGACACTGGTAAAAAACACAGTGGTCAGAACTACAGTGGTCAGAAAGACACTGGTCAAAAACAGAGTGGTTAGAAACACACTAGTCAGAACCACAGTGGTCAGAAACACACTGGTCAAACACACACTGGTCAAAAACACAGTGGTCAGAAACACAGTGGTCAGAAACGAAGTGGTCAGAAACACACTGGTCAGAAACACAGTGGTCAGAAACACACTGGTCAGAAACACACAGGTCACAAACACACTGGTCAGAAACACATTGGTCAGAAACACAGTGGTCTGAAACACAGTTGTCAGAAACACAGTGGGAAGAAACACACTGGTCAGAAACACAGTTGTCAGAAACACAGTGGGTAGAAACACACTGGTCAGAAACACTGTGGTCAGAAACACACTGATCAGAAACACAGTGGTCAGAAACACACTGGCCAGAAACACAGTGGTTAGCAACACAGTGGTCAGAAACACACTCGTCAGAAACACAGTGGTCAGAAACACAGTAGTCAGAAACGCAATGGTCAGAAACACACTGGTCAGAAACACAGTTGTAAGAAACACAATGGTCAGAAACATACAGGTCAGAAACACAGTGGTCAGGAACACAGTGGTCAGAAACACAGTTGTCAGAAACACACTGGTCAGAAACACAGTTGTAAGAAACACAATGGTCAGAAACATACAGGTCAGAAACACAGTGGTCAGGAACACAGTGGTCAGAAACACAGTTGTCAGAAATACACTGGTCAGAAATACAATGGTCAGAAACACATTAGTGAGAAACACACTGGACTGAAACACAGTGGTCAGAAACACACTGGTCAGAAACACAGTGGTCAGAAACACACTGGTCCGAAACACAGTGGTCAGAAACACACTGGTCTGAAACACAATGGGCAGAAACATAGTGGTCGGAAACACACTAGTCAGAAACACACTGGTCAGAAACACACTGGTCAGAAACACACTGGTCAGAAACACACTGGCCAAAAGCACAGTGGTGAGAAACACACTTGTCAGTAACACAGTGGTCAGAAACCCAGTGGTTAGAAACACACTGGTCAGAAACACACTGGCCAAAAGCACAGTGGTGAGAAACACACTTGTCAGTAACACAGTGGTCAGAAACCCAGTGGTTAGAAACACACTGGTCAGAAACACAGTGGTCAGAAACACAGTGGTCACAACCACAGTGGTCAGAAACACAGTGGTCAGAACTATAGTCGTAAGAAACACAGTGGTTAGAAACACACTGGTCTGAAACACAGTGGTCAGCAACACAGTGGTCAGAAACACACTGGTCAGAAACACAGTGGTCAGAAACACGGTGGTTAGAAAGACAGTGGTTGGAAATACACTAGTCAGAAACACAGTGGTCAGAAACACAGTGGTCAGAAACACAGTAGTCAGAAACACAGAGGTCAGAAACACAGTGGTCAGAAACACAGTGGTGAGAAACACACTTGTCAGAAACACAGTGGTCAGAAACCCAGTGGTTAGAAACACACTGGACAGAAACACATTTGTCAGAAACACAGTGGTCAGAAACACAGTGGTCGGAAACACATTGGTCAGAAACACATTTGTCAGAAACACAGTGGTCACAACCACAGTGGTCAAAAACACAGTGGTAAGAAACACACTGGTCAGAAACACACTGGTTAGAAACACAGTGGTCACAAACACAGTTGTCAGAAACACAGTGGTCAGAAACACAGTGGTCAGAATCACACTGGTCAGAAACACAGTGGTCAGAAACACACTAGTCAGAAACACACTGGTCAAAATCACAATGGTGAGAAACACACTTGTCAGAAATACAGTGGTCAGAAACCCAGTGATTAGAAACACGATGGTCAGAAACACAGTGGTCAGAAACACACTGGTCAGAAACACACTGCTCAGACACAGAGTGGTCAGAGACACACTGGTCAGAAACACACTGGTCAGAAACACAGTGGTCAGAAACACAGTGGTCAGAAACAGAGTGGTCAATAACACAGTGGTCAGAAACAAAGTGGTGTGAAACACAGTGGTCAGAACACACTGGTCAGAAACACACTTGTTTGAAACACACTGGTCAGAAACACTGTGGTCAGAAACACAGTGGTCAGAAACACATTGGTCAGAAACAAAGTGGTCAAGAACACAGTGGTCAGAAAAACACTGGTCAGAAACACTGTGGTCAGAAACACAGTGGTCAGAAACACAGTGGTCAGAAACACAGTGGTCAGAAACACACTGGTCAGAGACACAGTGGTCAGAAACACTGTGGTCAGAAATAGAGTGGTCAGAAACACACTGGTCAGAAACACACTGGTCGGAAAAACAGTGGTCAGAAACACACGAGTCAGAAACACAGTGGTCATAAAAACAGTGGTCAGAAACACAGTGGTCAGAAACACAGTGGTTAGAAACACAGTGGTCAGAAACACAGGGGTCGGAAACACACTAGTGAGAAACACAGTGGTCAGAACCACAGTGGTCAGAAACACAGTGGTCCGAAACACAGTGGTCAGGAACACAGTGGTAAGAAACACACTTGTCAGAAACACACTGGTTAGAAACACAGTGGTTAGAAACACAGTGGTTAGAAACACAGTGGTCAGAAACATAGTGGTCAGAATCACACTGGTCAGAAAAACATTGGTCAGAAACACAGTGGTCACAACCACAGTGGTCTGAAACACAGTGGTCAGAAATACAGTGGTAAGAAACACAGTGGTCAGAATTACAGTGGTCAGAAACAAAGTGGTCAGAAACACACTGGTCAGAAACACAGTGGTCTTCAACACCGTGGTCACAAACATACTGTTCATAAACACAGTGGTCAGAAACACAGTCGTCAGAAACATAGTGGTGGGAAACAGACTAGTCAGAAACACACTGGTCAGAACCACAGTGGTCAGAAACACAGTGGTCAGAAACACAGTGTCAGAAACACACTGGTAAGAAACACACTGGTCAAAAACACACTGGCAAGAAACACAGTGATCAGAAAAACAGTGGTCAGAAACATAGTGGTCAGAAAAACAGTTGTCAGAATCACACTGGTCAGAAACACAGTGGTAAGAAACACACTGATAAGAAACACACTGGTCAAAGGCAAAGCGGTGAGAAACACACCTGTCAGAAACACAGTGGTCAGAAACCAAGTGGTTAGAAACACACTGGTCAGAAACACAGTGGTCAGAAACATAGTGGTGAGAAACACAGTGGTCAGAAACACACTCGTCAGAAACACAGTGGTCAGAAACATAGTGGTGAGAAACACAGTGGTCAGAAACACACTCGTCAGAAACACAGTGGTCAGAAACATAGTGGTGAGAAACACAGTGGTCAGAAACACACTCGTCAGAAACACAGTGGTCAGAAACAAAGTGGTGTGAAACACAGTGGTCAGAACACACTGGTCAGAAACACACTGGTCAGAAACACAGTGGTCAGAAATACAGTGGTCAGAAACACAGTTGTCAGAAACACATTGGTCAGAAACACAGTTGTCAGAAAGACAGTGGGCAGAAACACATAGGTCAGAAACACAGTGGTCAGAAAAACACTGATCACAAACACAGTGGTCAGAAAGACACTGGCCAGAAACACAGTGGTTAGCAACACAGTGGTCAGAAACACACTCGTCAGAAACATAGTGGTCAGAAACACACTAGTCAGAAACACGGTGGTCAGAAACACACTGGTCAGAAACACAGTTGTCAGAAACACACGGGTCAGAAACATACAGGTCAGAAACACAGTGGTCAGGAACACAGTGGTCAGAAACACAGTTGTCAGAAACACACTGGTCAGAAACACAGTTGTCAGAAACACACGGGTCAGAAACATACAGGTCAGAAACACAGTGGTCAGGAACACAGTGGTCAGAAACACAGTTGTCAGAAACACAATAGTCAGAATCACAATGGTCAGGAACACACTGGTGAGAAACACGCTGGTCAGAAACACAGTGGTCAGAAACACACTGGTCAGAAACACAGTGGTCTGAAACACACTTGTCAGAAGCACAGTGGTCAGAAAGACACTGGTCAGAAACACAGTGGTCAAAAACATAGTGGTCAGAAACACACTGGTGAGAAACACACTGGTCAGAAACACGCTGGTCAAAAGCACAGTGGTGAGAAACACACTTGTCAGAAACACAGTGGTCAGAAATCCAGTGGTTAGAAACACACTGGTCAGAAACACAGTGGCCAGAAACACACTGGTCAGAAAATCAGTGGTCAGCAACACAGTGGTCAGAAACACACTGGTCAGAAACACAGTGGTCAGAAACAAAGTGGTCAGAAACACAGTGGTTGGAAACACACTAGTCAGAAACACAGTGGTTAGAACCACAGTGGTCAGAAACACAGTGGTCAGAAACACAGTGGTCAGAAACACAGTGGTAAGAAACACACTGGTCAGAAACACATGGTTAGAAACACAGTGGTTAGAAACACAGTGGTCAGAAACACAGTGGTCAGAAACACAGTGGTCAGAATCACACTGGACAGAAACACAGTGGTCAAAAACACACTGGTAAGAAACACACTGGTGAAAAGCACAGTGGTGAGAAACACACTTGTCAGAAAGAAAGTGGTCAGAAACCCAGTGGTTAGAAACACACTGGTCAGAAACACAATGGTCAGAGACACACTGGTCAGGAACACAATGGTCAAGAACACAGTGGTCAGAAAGACACTGGTCAGAAACACTGTGGTCAGAAACACACTGGTCAAAAACACAGTGGTCAGAATTACAGTGGTCAGAAACACACTGGTCACAAATACAGTGGTTAGAAACACACTGGTAAGAACCACAGTGGTCAGAAACACACTGGTCAGAAACACACTGGTCAGAGACACAGTGGTCAGAAACAAAGTGGTCAGAAACACACTGGTCAGGAACACAGTGGTCAGAAACACACTGGTCAGAAACACAGTTGTCACAAACACACTGGTCAGAAACACAGTTGTCAGAAACACTGTGGGCAAAAAACACACTGGCCAGAAACACAGTGGTCAGCAACACAGTGGTCAGAACCGCACTCGTCAAAAACACAGTGGTCAGAAACACACTGGTGAAAACACGGTGGTCAGAAAGACACTGGTGAGAAACACAGTGGTCAGAAACACACTGGTCAGAAACATACAGGTCAAAAACACAGTGGTCAGGAACACAGTGGTCAAAAACACAGTTGTCAGAAACACACTGGTCAGAAACACAATGGTCAGAAACACACTGGTGAGAAACACACTGGTTAGAAACACATTGGTCCGAAACACAATGGTCAGAAACACACAGTTGAGAAACACGGTGGTCAAAAACACACTGGTGAGAAACACTCTGGTCAGACACACAGTGGTCTAAAACACACTGGTCAGAAACACAGTGGTCAGAAACACAATGGTCAGAAACACAGTGGTCAGAAACACACTGGTCCCAAACACAGTGGTCAGAAACACAGTGGTCAGAAACACATTGGTTAAAAACAGAGTGGTCAGAAACACACTGGTCAGAAACACACTGGTCGGAAACACAGCGGTCAGGAACATAGTGCTCAGAAACACACTAGTCAGAAACACACTAGTCAGACACACACTGGTCAGAAACACAATGGTCAGAAACCCACTGGTCAGAAACACAGTGGCCAGAAACACAGTGGTCAGAAACACAGTGGTCAGAAACATAGTGGTCAGAAACAGACTGGTCAGAAACACAATGGTCAGAAACACACTGGTGAGAAACACACTGGTCAGAACCACAGTGGTCAGAAACACAGTGGCTAGAGACACAGTGGTCAGACACAGACCGGTCAGAAACACAATGGTCAGAAACACACTGGTGAGAAACACACTGGTCAGAACCACAGTGGTCAGAAACACAGTGGCTAGAGACACAGTGGTCAGACACAGACCGGTCAGAAACACAATGGTCAGAAACACACTGGTGAGAAACACACTGGTCAGAACCACAGTGGTCAGAAACACAGTGGCTAGAGACACAGTGGTCAGACACAGACCGGTCAGAAACACAATGGTCAGAAACACACTGGTGAGAAACACACTGGTCAGAACCACAGTGGTCAGAAACACAGTGGCTAGAGACACAGTGGTCAGACACAGACCGGTCAGAAACACAATGGTCAGAAACACACTGGTGAGAAACACACTGGTCAGAACCACAGTGGTCAGAAACACAGTGGCTAGAGACACAGTGGTCAGACACAGACCGGTCAGAAACACAATGGTCAGAAACACACTGGTGAGAAACACACTGGTCAGAACCACAGTGGTCAGAAACACAGTGGCTAGAGACACAGTGGTCAGACACAGACCGGTCAGAAACACAATGGTCAGAAACACACTGGTGAGAAACACACTGGTCAGAACCACAGTGGTCAGAAACACAGTGGCTAGAGACACAGTGGTCAGACACAGACCGGTCAGAAACACAATGGTCAGAAACACACTGGTGAGAAACACACTGGTCAGAACCACAGTGGTCAGAAACACAGTGGCTAGAGACACAGTGGTCAGACACAGACCGGTCAGAAACACAATGGTCAGAAACACACTGGTGAGAAACACACTGGTCAGAACCACAGTGGTCAGAAACACAGTGGCTAGAGACACAGTGGTCAGACACAGACCGGTCAGAAACACAATGGTCAGAAACACACTGGTGAGAAACACACTGGTCAGAACCACAGTGGTCAGAAACACAGTGGCTAGAGACACAGTGGTCAGACACAGACCGGTCAGAAACACAATGGTCAGAAACACACTGGTGAGAAACACACTGGTCAGAACCACAGTGGTCAGAAACACAGTGGCTAGAGACACAGTGGTCAGACACAGACCGGTCAGAAACACAATGGTCAGAAACACACTGGTGAGAAACACACTGGTCAGAACCACAGTGGTCAGAAACACAGTGGCTAGAGACACAGTGGTCAGACACAGACCGGTCAGAAACACAATGGTCAGAAACACACTGGTGAGAAACACACTGGTCAGAACCACAGTGGTCAGAAACACAGTGGCTAGAGACACAGTGGTCAGACACAGACCGGTCAGAAACACAATGGTCAGAAACACACTGGTGAGAAACACACTGGTCAGAACCACAGTGGTCAGAAACACAGTGGCTAGAGACACAGTGGTCAGACACAGACCGGTCAGAAACACAATGGTCAGAAACACACTGGTGAGAAACACACTGGTCAGAACCACAGTGGTCAGAAACACAGTGGCTAGAGACACAGTGGTCAGACACAGACCGGTCAGAAACACAATGGTCAGAAACACACTGGTGAGAAACACACTGGTCAGAACCACAGTGGTCAGAAACACAGTGGCTAGAGACACAGTGGTCAGACACAGACCGGTCAGAAACACAATGGTCAGAAACACACTGGTGAGAAACACACTGGTCAGAACCACAGTGGTCAGAAACACAGTGGCTAGAGACACAGTGGTCAGACACAGACCGGTCAGAAACACAATGGTCAGAAACACACTGGTGAGAAACACACTGGTCAGAACCACAGTGGTCAGAAACACAGTGGCTAGAGACACAGTGGTCAGACACAGACCGGTCAGAAACACAATGGTCAGAAACACACTGGTGAGAAACACACTGGTCAGAACCACAGTGGTCAGAAACACAGTGGCTAGAGACACAGTGGTCAGACACAGACCGGTCAGAAACACAATGGTCAGAAACACACTGGTGAGAAACACACTGGTCAGAACCACAGTGGTCAGAAACACAGTGGCTAGAGACACAGTGGTCAGACACAGACCGGTCAGAAACACAATGGTCAGAAACACACTGGTGAGAAACACACTGGTCAGAACCACAGTGGTCAGAAACACAGTGGCTAGAGACACAGTGGTCAGACACAGACCGGTCAGAAACACAATGGTCAGAAACCACAGTGTTCAGAAACAGGCTGGTCAGAAACACAGTGGTCAGAAATACAGTGGTAAGAAACACAGTGGTCAGAAACCACAGTGGTCAGAAACATAGTGGTCAGAAACAGACTGGTCAGAAACACAATGGTCAGAGACAGAGTGGTCAGAAACACACTGGTCAGAATCACACTGGTCAGAAGCATAGTGGTCAGAAACACAGTGGTCAGAAACACAGTGGTCTGAAACACAGTGGTCAGAAACACACTGGTCAGAATCACACTGGTCAGAAGCATAGTGGTGAGAAACACAGTGGTCAGAAACACACTGGTCAGAAACACACTGGTCAGAAACACACATGTCAGAAACACAGTGGTCAGAAACACACTGGTCAGAAACACAGTGGTCAGAAACACACTGATCAGAAGCACAGTGGTCAGAAACACCGTGGTCAGAAACACAGTGGTCATAAACACAGTGGTCTGAAACACATTTGTCGGAAACACAGTGGTCAGAAACACAAAGGTCAAGAACACACTGGCCAGAAACAGACTGGTCGGAAACTCAGTGGTCAGAAACACAGTGGTCAGAAACACAATGGTCAGAAACACACTGGTCAGAAACACACTGGTCAGAAGCACACTGGTCAGTAACACACTGGTCAGGACACACTGGTAAGAAACACAGTGGTCAGAGATGTTTTGGTCAGAAACACACTCGTCACAAACACCGTGGTCAGAAGAAATGGTCAGAAACAGAGTGGTTGGAACCACACTGGTCAGAAACACACTGGTCAGAAGCACAGTGGTTAGAAACACATTGGTCAAAAACACAGTAGTCAGAAACCCAGTGGTTAGAAACACACTGGTTAGAAACACACTGGTCAGAAATACAGTGGTCAGAAACCAAGTGGTCAGAAACACACTGGTGAGAAACACACTGGTCAGAAGCACAGTGGTCAGAAACACACTGGTCAGAAACACACTGGTCAGAAACACAGTGGTTCGAAACACACTGGTCAGAAGCACAGTGGTCAGAAACACAGTGGTCTCAAACACAGTGGTCAGAAACACATTGGTCAGAAACACAGTGGTCAGAAACACAGTAGCCAGAAACACACTGGCTAGAAACACACTGGTCAAAAACACACTGGTCAGAAACACACTGGTCAGAAACACAGTGGTCAGAAACACACTGGTCGGGAACACAGTGGTCAGAAACCCAGTTGTTAGAAACACAGTGGTCAGAAACACAGTGGTCAGAAACGCACTGGTCAGAAGCACACGGGTCAGAAACACCGTGGTCAGGGACACACTTGTCAGAAACACACTGGCCAGAAACACAGTGGTCAGAAACACAGTGGTCAGACACAGACTGGTCTGAAACACAGTGGGCAGAAACACAGTGGTCAGAAACATAGTGGTCAGAAACACAGTGGTCACAAACACAGTGGTCAGAAACACAAAGGTAAGAAACACACTGGTCAGAAACACACTGGTCAGAAGCACAGTGGTCAGAAACACGCTAGTAAAAAAAAAGTGGTCAGAAACCCAGTAGTAAGAAACACAGTGGTCAGAAAAACAGTGGTCAGAAATGCACTGGACAGAAACACACGGGTCAGAAGCACAGTGGTCAGAGACACAATTGTTAGAAACACACTGGTCAGAAACACAGTGGTCAGAAACAGAGTAGTCACAAACACATTGATGAGAAACACAGTGGTCACAAACACAGTGGTCAGAAACACTGTGGTCAGAAATACAGTGGTCAGAAACACAGTGGTCAGAAACAGAGTAGTCACAAACACATTGATGAGAAACACAGTGGTCACAAACACAGTGGTCAGAAACACTGTGGTCAGAAATACAGTGGTCAGAAACACAGTGGTCAGAAATACACTGGTCGGAAACACAGTGGTCAGAAACACACTGGCCAGAACACAGTGGTCAGAAACAGAGTGGTCAGAAACACAGTGGTTAGAAACACACTGGTCAGAAACACAGTGGTCAGAAACACAGTGGATGGAAACACACTAGTCAGAAATACAGTGGTCAAAACCACAGTGGTCAATAACACAGTGGTCAGAAACACACTGGTCAGAAACACAGGGGTAAGAAACACATTAGTCAGAAACACACTGGTTAGAAACACAGTGGTCAGAAACACACTGGTCAGAAACACACTGGTCAGAAATACAGTGGTCAGAAAAACAGTGGTCAGAAACACACTGGTCAGAAACACACTGGTCAAAAGCACAGTGGTGAGAAACACACTTGTCAGAAACACAGTGAACAGAAACCTAGTGGTTAGAAACACACTAGTCAGAAACACAGTGGTCACAAACACAGTGGTCAGAAACACAGTGGTCAGAAACACATTGGTCAGAAACATATTGGTCAGAAACACAATGGTCACAACCACATTGGTCAGAAACACAGTGGTCAGAAACACACTAGTCAGAAACACAGTGGTCAGAAACACACTGGTCAGAAAACAAGTGGTCAGAAACACAGTGGTCAGCAACACAGTGGTCGGAAACACACTAGAAAGAAACACAGTGGTAAGAACCACAGTGGTCAGAAACACAGTGGTCAGAAAAACAGTGGTCAGATACACAGTGGTCAGAAACATAGTGGTAAGAAACACAGTGGTCAGATACACAGTGGTCAGAAACATAGTGGTAAGAAACACACTGGTCAGAAACATAGTGGTTAGAAACACAGTGGTCAGATACACAGTGGTCAGAAACATAGTTGTCAGAAACAGAGTGGTCAGAATCACACTGGTCAGAAACATAGTGGTTAGAAACACAGTGGTCAGATACACAGTGGTCAGAAACATAGTTGTCAGAAACAGAGTGGTCAGAATCACACTGGTCAGAAACACAGTGGTCAGAAACACACTGATCAGAAAGACACTGGTCAAAAGCACAGTGGTGAGAAACACACTTGTCAGAAACACAGTGGTCACAAACCCAGTGGTTAGAAACACACTGGTCAGAAACATAGTGGTCTGAAACACAGTGGTCAGAAACACAGTGGTCAGAAACACAGTGGTCAGAAACACACTTGTCAGAAACAAAGTGGTCAGAAACATATTGGTGAGAAACACAGTGGTCAGAAACACACTAGTCAGAAACACAGTGGTCAGAAACATATTGGTGAGAAACACAGTGGTCAGAAACACACTAGTCAGAAACACAGTGGTTAGAAACACTCGGGTCAGAAGCAGTGGTCAGAAACACAGTGGTCAGAAACACAGTGGTCTGAAACACAGTGATCTGAAACACATTCGTCAGAAACACAGTGGTTAGAAACACAGTGGTCAGAAACACAGTGGTCAGAACCACACTGGTCAGAAACACACAGGTCATAAACACAGTGGTCAGAAAGACGCTGGTCAGAAACACAATGGTCAGAAACCCAGTGGTTAGAAAAACACTGGTCAGAAAAACAATGGTCAGAAACACAGTGGTCAGAAACACAGAGGTCAGAAACACACTGGTCAGAAAAACAATGGCCAGAAAAACAGTGGTCAGAGACACACTGGTCAGAAACACACTGGTCAGAAACATACTGGACAGAAACACACTCGTCAGAAACACACTGGTCAGAAACATACTGGACAGAAACACACTCGTCAGAAACATATTGGTCAGAAACACAGTGGTCAGAAACACAATGGTCAGAAACACAGTGCTCAGAAAAACACTGGTCAGAAACACAGTGGTCAAAGCACAGTGGTTGGAAACACAGCGGTCAGAAACACAGTGGTCAGGAACACACCGGTCAGAAACACACTGGTCAGAAACACATTGGCCAGAAACACAGTGGTCAGGAACACATTGGTCAGAAACACACTGGTCAGAAACACAGTGGTCAGAAACATAGTGGTCAGAAACACACTGGTCAGAAACACAGTGGTCAGAAATACACTGGTCAGAGACAATGGTTAGAAACACAATGGTCAGAAACACTGTTTTCAGAAGCACAGTGGTCAGAAACACATTGGTAAGAAACACAGTGGTCAGAAACACCGTGGTCAGGAACACACTGCTCAGCGACACAGTGGTCAGAAACACAGTGGTCAGAAAGAGAGTTGTTATGAATACACTGGTCAGAAACACAGTGGTCATAAACACAGTGGTCAGAAACACACCGGTCAGAAACACAGTGGTCAGAAACACAGTGGTCAGAAACACA